>JAJOZX010000650.1:615000-905000 GCA_023014485.1 Bathynomus jamesi | reverse complement strand
TTGACTTTATTCTTTACTAGGGACTTCGAAAAGGTTCATAAAAAATGCCTTGAAAGTTCAAAAAAGTTCATTAAATTTGCCAAAAAGTTCAAAAAAGTTCATAATAAATTCATTACATATCAATTAGATCTATCAATTATAGGTATCAAGAATTACACATCAAAAAGCATACTTCTTCATTGCACTTGCTAAAAGACAAAATTAGATTTTAAAAAATACAAAATTATAAAAACTATGAAATTCCAAAGAAAAACTTTTACTTTATTCGTTAAACAAACACAGAAGTTATTGAACATGTTAAGCAATATCTTTATTCCATTGAAGAATCATATTCTCTTCTATATGCTCGAAAGTTAAGTTCAGTCTCTTTGGCACAACTGCATCTTTGTAAAAGGAAAAGAATCGCTCAACTTCGACTGAAACTATTGGAGCAAATTTTAAGGCGCACACAATCTCTGGAGAGCACTGAAAATCGTAATCTCCTCTTCCTTGCAGAATCTGAGCACATCTGGAGAGAACCTCGAAATCAGGATTATTTTTCAGAACATCTTCTAATTTGTCTTTATATGAACCTATTATTGTTGTCTTTACATTTTCTACAACATTGATTGCATCCACTAGACTTAAACGACCTTCCAATTTTTTTATTGCATTTGTCAAGCATTTAAAGTTTGATGCTATGAAAGCAATATCTTGTGGTAGCTTTGAATCGTCCAGTAATTCTTGAGTATCCACGATCGCTTGTGATTCAGGATCTAATCTTAACACAAACTCTTTTATTTCACTGAAGTTTAAGTTAATAAATTTATTTAAAAGTCAAAAATATTAATAAATTATTAATATTTTGGACTTTTAAAGTAATTTTATGCACTTTTTGTAATATTATTAATAATAATATTACAAAAAGTGTATAAAACTACTTAAAGTTCATAACATTATTAAAAGTTCAAAAAGTTCGTAAAAGTACTAAAAGTTCAAAAAAGTTCATAAAAACTTTTACGAACTTTTTTGAAGTCTCTATTCATTACTATATTATTTCATTAAACCAAGGCTAGTGCACGTGGCTTGTCTTGTTTGTTTCCTGAATCTATTACTAACCGAAGTTTCATAAGGTTGAAATTCCCTTGGTTTGCCTTTTTTGTTTTTCAAAATCTATCAGAAAACGTGCTTTCATAAGGTAAATTTTCCTTTCCTTCAGATCAAGTAGGGTGTGGTCACCCACCGTGGGGTGGGAAAAAGGAAAAACGGAACGAAAACAGTCGGTGTGAAAAGACGACTGGAGGAAGACGAAAGACGTCACCACCAACGATCCTCACAGGTATCTTTTTGCTTTTCTAGTGTTTTACTTAAATTTTACAAATATTTGTAAATGTAAAATTTACACACCCATTTTATAGTACTCTTTTCGTAGATTTAAAATTTTACACAATGCTTCAATATCATACAGTAGTAGCTAGGATTTGTCTAACCTAATTTCTATCTAAAAACTGACATTTTTATTTGCAGGAGATGGCCACTTCCTTTGTCATCCTTACATCATCGAGCTCGAGCAGTGAAGCAGAAGCCGAAGTTCTGGAACATGGCGAGCCAGGACCGAGCAGCGAAAAGCCTACAACAAAGCGCGGAAGAAAGTTGGTCATCACAGAAAGGATGACAGCTAAATTCGATCGATGTAAAGTTACTGATAGGAAGGCAATGATGACTGTCACCGAAACAGTAAAAAATCTCGGTCATAACATCAGTGATCTTGCTCTTAATCGGGAAACGATCAGGCAAAGTCGGCGAAACCAGCGAAAGAAGACTGCTGAGAAGCTGAAGGACGAGTTCAAAGCAGACGTTCCATTGGTGGTGCACTGGGACGGAAAGCTTCTCACCGACATCACTGACAATCAGCAGATTGAACGCCTCCCAGTTATAATCACAGGAGTTGGGGTCTCGCAGCTGCTTACTGTGGCTAAAATTCGATCAGGAACCGGCGAAGCGCAAGCCAAGGCCGTTTGTGATTCGCTAAAGGAGTGGGGAGTGGACAAAAATGTAGTTGCGATGAGCTTCGACACCACCAGCTAAAATACAGGAAGGATTAATGGAGCTTGCATAAGCATTGAACAGAGTCTGGGGCGAAACCTCCTTTTCCTAGCTTGTCGCCACCATATCTTTGAAATTGTCATCAGTGCTGTCTTTGTGCAGTGAATGGGAGAGTCTAACGCACCCAATGTTGGCATCTTCAAGCGTTTCAAGGATCAGTGGCCATCTATCAACCAAAGTCGCTATCAAGACTCTTCTTCTGATGAAAGAACTGCCGCACAGCTTTCAGATATTAAGGAAAGCACAATTGATTTCATCCGTCACCAGCTTTCCAAGCACCAGCTCAGAGACGACTACCAAGAGCTGCTTGAATTCTGCCTCATCTTTCTCAGTGGTAAACCGAATCGAGGTGTGCGCTTCAGGGGCTCAAGTGCTATCCATAAAGCACGCTGGATGGCAAAACTAATCTACACGATCAAGATCTGGCTTTTCCGCTCCCAGATCCGACTCATTCCAAGGGAAGAGCGAGGTCTAAGTGACATTTGTCTTCACAGCTCGCCTCTACATAAAGGCCTGGTTCACAGCAACAAGTGCTGCTGCTGCTCCTGCCAACGATCTACAGTTCATGAAAGATCTCGTCGCATATGAAACTGTCCACCCGATAATTGCTAAAGTCGCAGCTGATAAATTCAGCTCAAATTTATGGTACCTGTTAGAAGAGCTTGTCGCCCTCTCGCTATTCGACGACAATATACCAGCCAATGAGAAGCACATTATGGTTCAGACCATTCAAGAGAGTAATCCCAGCGATGAGGAACCACCTAAAAAAGCTCAAGTAGATCTTAAGACCGTCAAAGAGCGGCAGCTGGCAAGCTTCGTATCTAAGAGGTCGCTATCGCTGTTCGAGCTGCTGAAACTTCCGACCACATTTCTAGAAGAAGATCCGGCCTTATGGACTACACTGCAGAGCTATCAGCTGGCCCAGCGCATGGTGAACACCCTGAGCGTTGTTAATTAACGATCACGCCGAGCGAGGCGTGGCGCTTATACAGGAGTACTGTGGATTGCTGACGAAAGATGAAGAACAGCTGCAGTTTGTGCTTCAGGTCGTACATGAACACCGACGACGATACCCTGATGCCCTGAAGAAGACTTTGGCTGATTGACTCAGATTGCTTTGATGTTGTTAAACACTTCTTTTGTATTATACTATGCTCTACTAACTCTAATTTACCATAAATTGTTGTATATCAGTGATACAGCACATTTGAAAAGAAAGAAAAGAAAAGGAAGGTAGGCTCTGTGCCGGAATTGAACTGGTGACCTTTGACCTTATTAAGCTACCTCTAAAAGTAAAAATAATGTGTTCAAATTTTACATACATCATTTTTGCCACCAACCTAACCATTTTTAAGGGTGAGAACATGAAATTTACAAAAATGTAATTTACGACCTTTTTAACTGTCACCCTAATATATACTGTATATATATATATATATATATATATATATATATATATATATATATATATAGATAGATAGATAGATAGATAGATAGATAGATAGATAGATAGATATCAGCAGAAGACTCATGCTCCAGAAATGGATCTTCTGCGCGAACACTTCCTGAAAGATAAAACTAGCGGGTCCACGAACACGACGGAACGCTGGCAGGAACGTGCCGGAACGCTGCGTAGGAAATACTCGAATGTTTGTTTGTTTGTTTGTTTCGAAAGACAGTGAAGGTTCATGAGAATTTTTTTTTTGAAGGAAGGTGTAGGTGAACCCTTTTTAATTTTTTTAATTTTTTTATTTATTTATTTTTTTTTGAAAGACCATGAAAGACACCTTATAAAGGAGTGGCCGTCATGAAGGACGGTGGTGGACCGTCATGAAGGACGGTGAAGGACCGTCATGAAGGATGGTGGGGGAGAAGTTTTCAAATTGATCCATGTCTGTCTCCCCAAAAGCGGGGATACTACTCTGGTGGTTCAGCAAGCATCAGGGATTCCACTTGGTCTTTAATGATGGATCCTGAAAGATTCTGCCGCTGGACCATGGAGCAGCACATCGAAACAATCCTCCAAAATTTTGAGTACGACACTGACCTTTTAGAGTCTCTCCTCACCTCCTACCCTTTGCCGACTTGAAGCCGTCCGCCAAGCACAAGGAGGCAACACCAACTATTGAGTGGTTTTGTTTAGACGTAGAATTAAATTGTCTAAAAGATGCGACAATCAGTTTTTTGTACCTCTTAGTTTCATCTGTGCCAGGGGGGGCAATCATTGTTTACCACGCTGTGTGTATATATGGCCTAGTGGTTAAGGCGCTGGGCTGCTGGTGGGGGGTAGCTTGGATTCCACGTTAAACTGTAGGTCTAAGGTGGAGTGAAAAGCTTGACCTTTTTCAGAATGAACAATTCGGGAGGGTGTCCCAAAAGTCTCCATACATAGGAAAAATTAGCACTTTTTAGCAAAATGTAACTTTATTTACAAAACATTCTCTACATGATTGCCATTTCTTTGTAACACACACGGATGCGTCTCTCCCACTCATGGTGAACTCGTGTTAACACATTTGGTGTTATGGACGTAATTGCACTTCGAATGCGTTCCTTTAGGGCTTAGGCGATCCATGTTCTGTATCTTTTCCTGGTACATTACGTCCATAACACCAAATGTGTTAACACGAGTTCACCATGAGTGGGAGAGACGCATCCGTGTGTGTTTACAAAGAAATGGCAATCATGTAGACTGTAGAGAATGTTTTGTAAATATAGTTACATTTTGCTAAAAAGTGCTAATTTTCCCTATGTATGGAGACTTTTGGGACACCCTGTATATATATATATATATATATACACTCTAGGCCCTATATATATATATATGTACAGTATATAACCTTAACCTTACCTTACAACTTTACAAAGGTTCCGCGCCATGATTTCTCATTTGGCGAAGGTCAAGCTTGTCGCCCCTCCTCTCGAGTTGGCCTGGTGAAGTAGTGAGTTGGATTCTTGCGCTCTCCACCTCACATAGCCAGGTACGCCCGGCTCATCGGGGATAGTTCTGAGCCAGGCGTCTAGTCTTCTTTTGAAGATTTCCACTGCAACTCCCTTCGTGTTTGTTTCTTAGGTCTTTGGGCAACTGATTAAACAGTTTTGGTCCTCTCACTACAAAACTATTTTCTTTCAGGGTTAAGGATGTTCCCTGTCTCGCCTTCAATTTGGGAATACGACACAGTCTACCGCTTCTACTTTCCACCGTTGTTTGGGGAGTTATGGGATTCAGAGTAAGATTAGGGACTAGTTTCTCCATTATTTTCCAAGTGTAAATAATGGTGTATCTCTCTCTTCTCCTTTCCAGTGAATATAGGTCTAGTTCTCGTAACCTTTCCCAGTAATTTAGTTCTTTGCACCCATTGATCTTGGCTCTGAAGCTTCTTTGGATCCCCTCCAGCTGTCTAATGTCTTCTTTTTTATATGGGGATGTTAGGACCGAGCAGTATTCCAATTTGGGTATTATCAGGGTTTTCAGTAGAGGAATCATTACATTCCTATCCCTTCGTTTAAAGGTTCTCAATATCTGACCCGTTATTCTCTTTGCTCTGTTTACTGCAATCTTATTTTGTGTTTCAAATTTCGCATCATCTGTCATTACAACCCCTAAATCTTTTGCTCTGGAATTTCTCTGAATTTCCTGTCCATTTGGGGTATAATATTCCATGGACTTTAGGTCTTCTCTTTTTCCGTACCGTAATAGCTGAAATTTCTCGGTGTTAAACTTCATATTGTTGTCTTCAGTCCACTTGTAGATTTTGTTTATGTCGGTTTGTAGAAATCCTATGTCTTCTGGGTTTCTTATTTTTCTACTGATCTTTGTGTCATCCGCAAAGGATGTTACTGTGGTGTCTCTGGTAACGTCCTCATGTATGTCAGTTAGCATGATTATGAAGAGTAGTGGAGCTAATACTGTTCCTTGTTGTACCGAGCTGAGGACCTCTGATTCTGATGAAGATACTCCTTGTACTGTAAAGACTTGCCTCCACTCACTAAGGAAATTATATATCCATTTCCCTACTTTTCCTGTTATTCCCATATATTTCAGTTTATGTATTATGATTCCGTGGTCACACTTGTCGAACGCTTTAGCAAAGTCTGTGTATAGTACATCATAGTTTTCATTACTTTCAAGTTGAATCAATAATGTTGTTGTAGTGTTCCATTAGTTGTGATAGGCATGATCTGCCTGACCGAAACCCGTGTTGGTTATCATTGAATTTTTTTGAGTTTCCAAAAAGTCATAGATTTTCTGTCTAACTATTCTTTCAAATATTTTAGTGAGATGAGATGTAAGCGACACTGGCCTATAGTTTTTGGCCTCGGATCGATCTCCTTTATATATTGGGACTATGTTCGCGCTCTTCAGGATGCCCGGTATTTCTCCCGTGTCTAATGATCGTCTCCATATCCAGTATAAGGGCTCAGCGATTGCATTCTTTCAGTTTTTGATCAGTATGGCATTCCATTTATCCGGTCCTGCCGCTGAGTGTGTTTTTAGTTTCCCTATGGCTTGTGTAATATCATCCGTCGTAAAGTCGAAATCCGTTATACTTTCCCCTTGTGGTTCTTCTTCAAAGAACACGTTTCTATCGCATATCAATTTGTCAGTTTTTGGGATACTGAAAGATGATTCATACTGAGCTTTTAATATTTCAGATACTTCTGTTAAATCATCAGATAAATCACTGTTCTCATTTTTTAAAAGTCCAATAGTCGCTTGGTTTTTCAACTTTCTTTTTGCGAAATTATAGAAGTACTTTGAGTTAGCCTTTATCGCTTTTATATATATATATATATATATATATATATATATATGAAAATTATTTCACGAAAGTAACACGTGGTTTTATTCATCATATATAATATATATATATATATATGATACACACAGACACTGTCTGTGTGTATCATAAAAAACTCAGGGGACCATTCTGAGTTCATTCCCATATATATATATATATAAAGAGTTACGGACTTTGACAAACAACTAACCTGAACAAAAAGAGTAGAAAATTGTATACAACCTATCCTAGACACTAAAGGGGTTCGTTACTCACATCGATACCTGCGGGTTACTACCTCACCTCTGGCCTTTGTCTGTAGTGTAATATACACTTGTAAATTCTTTTTATAGTTTTTGTACTCTAGAGCCACGCTTCTCAAACTAGGGGTCGCGTAAATATTATTGGGGGTCACAGAAACATCTGAAAATATTATTTTTTTCGTAAATATACAGTGTTAGTACCTATTGCTTTTATGACATTGAGTGAAGGGTCGCGAAAAAATTTGTCTGATCCAAAGGGGTCGCAAGTGAAAAAAGTTTGAGAAGCCCTGCTCTAGAGTACACGACCAAGAATTGAGACAGACTAGTGCCATAGACGGAGGATTAACATATAGGATTAACATATTAAGGTGGTTCTTATTTTTCGAAATTGCAAATTTCAACTCTCACCCCCTCAATATATTCCATTTGACAAAAAACCAAAATGTGCACAATCTCGAGTAAATATAAATATTCTTATTGGTGCCTCACCACGCCTCAAGTTTAGTTATTTATATTATTGAAACATAAATATACAAATTTTTTATTAGCATTCCACTATAAGGGCAAATAACAGCAGTTAAAGAACAGCATAAACTAAAATAGATATTGACAACTGATTAATTAGACACTGAATTGAACTAAACATATATTTCATTTTAGGACTGAAAGCATAGTAGATTTGGTCTGGGAGGAATGGCTGCTTATGAATATGAAGCACCATTAATTAAATATTAATTGATTTTAATAAAACTTTTATGGTAGACGTTTTATATTAATAGGAAAAAAATGCGGGTGTGAGACCCCCAAATTTTATATATTTAATTTTTCCTATACATACAAGAGCCACCCGAATACATATATATATATATACACATATATTAGGGTGGAGTGAAAATATTAAACCGTCTTGCCTCACTCATGATTTGGTGTATTGACACTCTAGAACAGAGCTTTCCAAACTGTGTGTCGCGACACATTAGTGTGTCGCCAATACCTCCCAGGTGTGTCGCCAAATTTAGTTAATTATTTTCAATTTTTTTGTATTTTGAAAATTTTGATTTTTGTATCAACAAAATCGGCTACAAGATAAACCACCTACTGAAAAATTATCTGATATTTGATATCTGAAATAGTTATTCTTCTGAATCACTCATTTTCTTACACTTACATAAATATTTAATGGTAAACTTTTTTAATTGTTAATCGCTGGATTCTAATTTTAATCTAGAATTCTAGATCTTTATTTTATTTTGCAAACAATCTACAATTTTATCATATTAAATTTAATCTGCAATGAAACCGCTTTTATAATAATAAAATTTTTATAAAATTTAATAAAAATATAATAATAAAAATTTACAACGGTCTGAAAGTGTCTAGCAAGCCTGTATAGTGGTCGAGTTGCTACTTGCTATGGCGTTTCACTCATTTAAACATTGAGAATAAAAACCCACTCTAATAGACAGAGTTTATTTCCACGACAGTTTCGACGCCCACTGGCATCCTCCTCGGGTGGATACAGAAACACAAATGAAACAAAACATTCATTATTTTTCATATCATGATGAAGGGGTTAAAAGCTCAATTATTTCTTCCATGTTTCTAAGAGCACTCAGGATCTGTAGCCCACATTTGCTGGATCCGGAAAATTCAAAGATTTGGAACATTTTTAAGGATTTAAAATATCCTGAGTGGTTTATCAGAAAGGCGTATTTTAAAGCCAGAAAATCTTTTTATGCCCCTCGGGAACCTTCAGTTAACCAAAAACAATATGTGAGTTTGCCTTACATTGCCGGCTTAGAAAGAGTAAAACCGTTGACGAAAGAATTTAAGTTTGCTTTGGCGTTCAAATATTCGTCTACCGTGAAAAGTAAATTGGTTAGGAATAACGTTGCAAAAGAGGAACAAGCCTGTGTCTACAGCATTCCCTGTAAAAGTTGTGATTTAGTATACGTGGGAGAAACTGGAAGAAATATTGAAACCCGTATCAAAGAACACAAATATGCCTTCAGAAGTTGTAATACTAATAATGCCATTTTTTATCACGCTAGCCAAAATAATCATGCTATAGATTGGGAATCAAGTAAGGTACTTTATAAATGTAATAATTATGTCAAAAGAAAAATAATAGAATCTGTGTGTATAGAAAAAGTAGATAATTTTAATTTGTGCGAAGGTACTATAAGTTAGACCCTTTAATGAGATTCTTGGTCAATAAATCCCTTACGGAGTCGTGGGAACGTGTTCGAACCTAAGTGTGAATTTCTTAAATGTCTCTGGATTGGAATGTTTCCTTACTCTCTTTTAGTAAATGTAATAATGGAAGTAATTAATGTGGAAATAAATATATGCAGTAATTATGTCAAAACATTAGGATCTGTATGTATAGAACAAGAAGATATTTTTAATTTTTAATTTGTGGAAATGTAGTTATAAGCTGACCCTGTAATAAAATGCCCTTCTGGTTTCGGGAGAACGATATCTAACCTAGGTGCGAATTTCTCAATGGTCTCTGGATTATTTCCTAATCGCCTTTTTTCATTCGTTTTTCGGTTTATAATTTCTGTATAATAAACAACAATGTAATAACCAATGTAATAATAAATTTATAATTTCTGTAATTAATAATTATGCAATATTAAATGTAATAAATTTAATTATAAATGTAATAATTATGTAAAAATAATAGAATCTGTATGTTTAGAACAGGAAGATAGTTTTAAAATTTGTGCGAATGTACTTAATGAAAATGCCCCTCCTCTCTCGAGAGAATGGAATCCAACCTAGGTGCGAATTTCTTAACGGTCGATCCCTGAACTGTTTTTCCCTCTTGTTTTGTTTCATTTGTGTTTCTGTATCCACCCGAGGAGGATGCCAGTGGGCGTCGAAACGGTCGTGGAAATAAACTCTGTCTATTAGAGTGGGTTTTTATTCTCATATTTTGACCTTCACGTAAAAAAAGTGAAGTTTTTTGCATCATTTAAACATTGTTTGTAGAGCTGTAAAATTACAATGTCATGTTATTGAATTACTCCTAAGAAATTTCGTGGTACTATAATTGCATGCTCTTTCTTCAATTAAATCACACTATGATAAGTTATTCTGTGCATTAAAAGTGGCCCTCGGTAAAATGGATAAGTTTTTAATTAAGAAAAGGAAAACTGTTGAAAGTAACGATGAAGATCAACAAAATGTACAGGCAGCAGATGAAAGTACTCAAGAAGCCAATGTTGAAGGTTCTGCATTATTAGGTAAGAAATGTAGAGGAAAAATTTCTAAATCTCGTTTATATAGTGAAGATTATATGAAAATAGGTTTCACATGGTATGGTGACGAAAGAAATCCTAGTCCAGAGTGTTTGGTTTGTGGAGATATACTTGCCAATGAAAGTATGGTACCAAATAAATTAAAGCGCCATTTTACCTCCAAACATAATCATTTGTCAGAAAAGCCACTGGAATATTTCAAAGAGCTTGTAAAATCTATTAAGATGCAATCTACAGTATTTATAAAAAAAATGAAAACGTCAGATAAAGCTCAAGAGGCAAGTTATTTGGTAGCTCAAATAATTGCTAAAAACAAAGAGCTACATACGATTGGCGAAACAACAATAAAACAATCCTGTTGTGCAATAGTTCGAACAATGTTTGGATCCGATTTTGAGTTACGAGTGAAAAAGATTCCTTTAGCAGACAACATGATTGGAAGACGCATTCAAGATATGTCTCAAGATATTGAAATGCGAGTGAAAGACATTTCTGTAAAAGATAATATAATGTTCGCTTTAGAACTAGACGAGTCAACAGATGTAAGTAGGTTTGCACAACTGTTGGTTTTTATACGTTTTATTCATAATAACAGAATTATAGAGCAATACTTATGCTGTCGAAAAATTCCCTTGACCACTACAGGTGAAGATATATTTAAAGTTTTAGATGATTTTATGAAAGATATGAATTTACCATGGATAAATTGTGTAGGAATTTGCACAGATGGTGCACCCTCAATGACTGGTACATTAAAAGGCTTCACAGCTTTGGCAAAAAAGGAAAATGAAAATATTTTAACCACACATTGCTTTTTACATCGTGAAGCGTTAGTTGCGAAAACCATTGGAAGTGAATTGAAGGTTGTTTTGGAAAAGGTAGTTCAAATGGTCAATTATATTAAAAGTAGGCCTCTTAAATCAAGATTATTTGCTCAAATTTGCGAAGAGTTGGGAACAAAGTTTGAAAAACTTATTTTACACACTGAAGTTCGTTGGCTCTCAAGAGGTCGGGTATTATGTCGTGTATACGAATTGAGAGAAATGATGCTTCAATTTTTTCAAGAGGATCAGAAAATTGAATTTTGTGATTTAATTCAAAATGAGCTTTGGTGCACAAAATTGGCATACCTTTCGGACATCTTTGAACATTTGAACAAAATAAACACTAGCATGCAAGGAAAGGGAGAAAATATCTTAACTTCGGTAGATAAAATTGGCGCAATGAGAGACAAAATAAGAATCTGGAAAAGAAAAGTGGCAGAGGGAAATTTTGGAATGTTTTCCAAAACCGCAGAGTGCAGCTTAAAAGGTGATATCAGTGCTTTCATCATTGATCATTTGACATTGCTAGAAGAAAGAATACATGGATACTTCCCAAATATCCAAATATCAGAATACGATTGGATCAGAAATCCATTTGTTTCAACTGCAACAAGTAACTTTTCACTCATTGAAGAAGAAGAATTGGCTGAAATGAAAAATAATCGGTGTTTATTGATGAGATATCAAGAAAGTGAATTGGATAGTTTCTGGATTTCTATTGCTGAACAGCATCCCAATATAGCTACAAAAGCATTAAAAATTCTTCTGCAGTTTTCTACTACGTACACTTGTGAAGTTGGATTTTCAACTATGGCAAACTTAAAGACACTGAATTGCGGAAGTTTAAAAATGCTAGATGACGAAATGCGGGTATGTTTATCGAACATTTCCCCAAATATAAAAGAAATATGTTCTTCACATCAAGCTCACGTGTCCCATTAAAATGAGAAACTAAAATTTTTATTAAATTCAATTCATATTTTTATTAACATATTTTATCAGATTGAAATCGATAGAGTCGTCCACTTAATAATGATGTTAATTTTATAAACTTATGTTATTATATTTCCACTCAAAAGTTTACAATTTAATAATTAAATAAAATTTCAATTGTAATTATTTCTTTTTTTATACATTTTAAATTATATATTTGGCTTGGCTAACAAAAATTAATTAATGTGTCGTGAAAATTTTTATGCTTAAATAGTGTGTCGTCAACGTGAAAAGTTTGGAAAGCTCTGCTCTACTAACTCTAATTTACCATTACCTTTGACCTCATTGAGCTACCTCTAAAATTAAAAATAATGTGTTCAAATTTTACATACATCATTTTTGCCACCAACCTAACCATTTTTAAGGGTGAGAACATGAAATTTACAAAAATGTAATTTACGACCTTTTTAACTGTCACCCTAATATATATGTCAAGCCGTGTCCCAAAATGGGCCGCTCGAATGTAGAAGACGACGATGGACTATGAATTCCGGAGGCGCTCCCCTTGGTTTTAGTCGGAATTGTATCCGAAGGATGATGGACAACGTCACTCTCGGGTTATGAGAACTCCAAAAAAAAACTCCTTGGAGGTGTCTCGTCTCACGTCGACACCAGTGGATGCACTAGGCGCTCACGCCTTGTCAAAAAAATGTGTGTGGATTTCACTGACCACTCTTACTTCAATTTGTTGTAAAGTTTCGGAAGATTACCTTCGAGTGCTTCCGTACGAGGTTGTAACGAGTTTATGCGGTGAATGGAAACGACTAAACTTAATTTAACACTTTTTATTAAATTCACTTTGAGTACAAAATTCTCTTGGTAGTAAAAAATTAAATTAAATTAAATTAAATTAAATTAAATTAAATTTGGCTACGGAAAAAAATGAAGATTATATAGCTCTTAAGGTGAGATTTAATACACAGATAAATCGGGAACAAGTTAACTAAAGCACAATGTACAATTTAGGCTGCTGATTCTTTCTTAAAAGCAATCGGCAGCAAAGTTTATATATTGAAGTTAAGTTCAATTATCAAATGGAAGCTAATTTGATCCGGAGGGGGTAGTGCCACTGCACGATTAATCACAGAATTAAATCACAGAGTCTGCGTGGTATGAAGATGGTCAGAAAGCAAAGAACCTCGTTACCGACGCTCTCGGGGTTTTTAAAACCTCGGGGTAGGCGGAGACGAGGTAACTAAGGGTCACCCTCTTACGGGCGGAGTCTAACAGCAAGCGCCTATAATAGTTTTCGATATTCAAATTTAGGCGGAGGTGAATTTAATTGACAGCTACGATTGGAAGATTGTACTTCGGGAGAGTTCCGGGGGTGAACCAATCATGGTCGAAATAGGTTTCGTGGAGTTTACATTTTTCTTTTGATAATAAAGCATAATTGTAGGATCAAGAGGCGCCAGGGGGGCGGCGTGAAAGGAAGGTCGAACCCGTACAAAAGGGAATCGATTGGGAAGGAAGTTATAGAGCTCAAATGAATCTCGTGTTCGAGATAACCAATTTGCGTGATTTTTCGGAAAAGAGAAATAGACGTTAGAGACAGCTGAAATTTGGTATGCGAGTAGGTTGAGTTAGGGAAAGTCAGGTGGTCTATAGGTTGACACAATTATGCTTTATCTATGGGAATAGGTCAAGATTTTAGGAAAATTTAATAATAAAAAGTTAAAAGACGCGGAGGGATCGAAGAATTCATGCGATGAGCATATTTTCATATGCACCTCGCATCTAATGATTTAGGTTGGGATTACTGGGATTCCATGGGGTTACTGCGGATTACATGGGGTTACTACGGATTACATGGGGTTACTCCGCGTATGAAAGAATGCACACTCTGTGATGTCAGAACGAAGGAATTTTGGGTTCAATGTTAGAACGCAATTCGTCGGAGACGAACTCGTTTGTACCGTAAGGGTTTACACTACGGGACACTACCTCCCCTTCTGCAGAAGTGACAAGTAAACAAAAATAATAATAAGATTAACAGTTTTAAGCAGAAAAAAAAACACCAATATTTACGTGCTAGCTAACTAATTAAAATTTGGATTTCCCGGTGTAGCGACAGCTAACGGGAGGGCCGAAGATTGGGGCAGACCGTCCGGGGCTTCTTCCGAAGGTGAGGGCTCCGAAGTAGGGGCATACCACTTCAGTCGTCGACACGGGCGGCAAGCAAGGAAGATGATTATTAGGATTAGTATGACAGTGGAGGCGTTGACGTAGGTGAGGGGCTGAACGTGGGATAAGACATGAGACCGTTCTTGGAGGGTTTCGTTGATACGATCCAATTGCTGATCCCAAGGGGGATAGTTGAAGGAAGGTACAAGAGTTACAGAGACAAGAGGAAGGTTGAAGATAGGAATTGGTGGGAGGCGAGCCATAGGGTGTAAAAGATGAGGCGTGTTGTTAATGGAGAGTAATCTGGGGTTTGATGATATAAAGCTGGAGGTAATGATAGAACAACGGGGGGAATTCTACTAACTGGATCCAATTGTATCATACTACGGTTGTTCGGGAAATCCAGAGTTGCTTCACGTTTTTCGGGAATGGACAGGAGGAGATCGGAACTTATTTGTAGTTGAACGGGGGTTGAAGGGTCGAATGGCCGGAACGTGCAATTTGAACGGGACGAATTTTGTAACAGCATTAAATAACATGGTTTCCGAAAATGTATTGAAACAAAGGGTTGGATTGGAGGGCAAATTAGGAATTTAGTCGACAGAGGTGTCCTACAATGAGTAATGTCGCGAGTGTAACAGAGTGTATTGTTGGTAGGTTTTGGAGAGGAAAAAGTATGGGCGTTCAGTGTGTAAGATGAAACGGGTCACGTTTTCCCTCATAGAGTAGACCGTGGGAAAGGGGTGAAATAGATAGGCGTTGTAGACTTGAGCATCGAAAAAAGGTATGACAGTAATAATGGAGAATGGAGAGCTGCCAAGTAACGTCCAGGTGAGGTCGAGAAAATGGTGGGCGTTGGATGGGTGTAACGGATAAATTGGGGTTAGAGCTAGTTCCTTACTGGCTTCAGTTATTAATGTATTTAGGTTCTTATAGGGAATTAGTGAATTGGGGGTTTGTTTTAACATGGCAGCGTTAAGTGCGGCCATTACGATTTGATGTGTCTCGTGAACTTGATCGAGATACTTATCAACGACAGTAATTTGGAGATTTATAAGGTGGACATTAGGGTTATGACTTTTTAATTTTTTGTCATAAATATTGTTTCCTGTATCATCAATCGATGAACTTTTGCTTGAAAACAATAAAAAAGGGCCTAATTCTTCAGAATTAAAATAAAATGTCACCCCGAAAGCAAATATAGTATATTAGTATATTCGAGACAGCTGCATTGCACCATTCTAGATTGGTTACCTAGTATTTTCTTGAATATTCCGGAATATACCGAAAAGCACTAAATACTCTGGAAAATCACTGGAACAGAGACCCATCTGCAATAGCTATACCAAGGAGCAACCAATGTGCGGAACGTGCCATTAAGGTGATGCAAGAACTTTACGTAAACTGTAAAAATAAAGACAACCTTAATCACAGGTTTATTTTAAGCAATAAGTAAAACAATTAAAACAATAATAGAGTAAATGTATAATATTGTATTTGTATAATTAATATGTATTGTATAGGTATAATGTTGTATAATATAATATATGTTTATGTTAATAATTGTGAAATAAACATGCAAATTTCTATTTATTATTTATTAATTTTTTATTTTTTATTTTGGGTGAAGTTTTTTCAAAATATATGAAAAAACTGTTTTTTCATTGTCAGGGGGCAAAGGTTCATCGATTTATGATACAGGAACATGAGGTTATAAAAATGTCATAACCCTAGTGGACATATTCAATTTGATTGTAATTTCGGCGCTGTAAAGCAATTAAGGAATCCAGCTCGAGGTGTGTAGTGAGATTGTAGAAAGTGAAAATTTCCGTTTTGCTGCGAAGACGGTACGTTTTAACACATCGCCTTTAACGATATTGTCGCTCGCTAGCAGTTGGATTTCGCGTCGCACGCTACGCACATCTGCTGAATAGCGACGCCGAAGATGGTTTTCAGCAACTGCCCGCCGAGATCGAAGAAACCGCGTTTAGTACGATTTGAGGGCTGTTTGGACGATACTGCTGAATCCAAGGTAGGGCCAGCGTATCGTTGAGTTTGTATTGTGTAGCGTGTATGTTTTCTAAAGTGTGAGCATAGGTGGAGGAGAGTAGTTGTTTATATGTGTAAACGACCTAGTCGGAGTAGAGTATGGTGGGTGGATAGGTGCCTTTGCAATAGCTATAGCGTGGGAGAGTAATTTTCGTTGGCAGGCGTTGAGCGTACGGAAAAACGTGTGGGGCTCGTAGGTCGAAAATCACATTCAGGTGGCCTTTAAAAAATGGCTATCCGATAAGGTTTCGACCACAGCACCGGGGACGATGTGGTAGGTACTACTAGAAACAGGAAAAAGAATGAAGACAAGGTAAGCATACTAGACGAAGTTAACATTGTTAATAATTTTGGGTGTGTTAGCGGTTACTTCCGAGAAGTTCTCCAGGAAGGGAATTTGGGTCTCACCTTGGGTTTGACCGAAGGTCGGTCCGGGGGACGAAGGGGGTGAGGTGGATGGTCGTCGAAGCAGTGGCTAGTGACTCGGGTATTCGCGCAGTTGGAGCAGGCCGAGTCGATGGCAGCAGGGGTGTTTTCGGTGGTAGGGAGGGACTTTGTGTAGGTGTCTTGTGATGGGAATGTGTTTCACGTGAGGGTTTAGGGACGGAGTGGAGTGTGGGTACGGGGTCGGAGCTTGGCTCGAGTATAGGGCTATGTGTGTGTTCTAGTGACTCGGGTATTCGCGATCGGGAGCGAGTCCACGGGCCTTGCGACGACTCCTGGGTCGAAATCGGTACGTCACTGTAGGGTCTTTTTCAGGGTCGTCGATAGGTGAGGGTGGTGATGGTGAGTCGGGGGGCTCCTCACTGGCTGCGGGGCCTTCCGGTAAAACTTCAAAGTCTGGAGTTGTCTCCGGGACTTCAAACTCGGGTGTGGAAGGAGCAGCAGGGAGTGGCTCCGGTTCGATGTCAGGTTCGAGGGGTTCCAAGATAACTTCATCAGGCTGTGCGGACAGGGTGGTCCGCGGTGGCCTTAGGCAGTATTCCCACTCGTCCGAATCCTCGGGTTCGGTGTCGGTGACGCGGGGTTGGGTTGTATCCACCTTTGGTTGGGACGATTTCGGTTGAGGGGGATTAGGATCCTCAATCAACCTTAATTTGGTTGGCATGGACAACCTTTTTCTTTAAGGTTTGCAAGTGTTGGATGGTGAAGGTGTTGTGCCCCAGGTCTTCGAGGACGCGATATGGCCCTACCCATTTTGGATAGAGTTTACTACTGAGGCGTGGAGGCTTCGTACCTGCCAACCAGCAACGGTTTCCAGGTATAATGGTCCGTTGCTTAGGGTACCGTTTGTGTTGGTAGTGGACCATTCGGTCGGTCTCATAGTTTAGACAACGTCGTGTGTCTTCGAAAACTTGGAACGAATGGCGAGCCAGGTCGTCCGCATAGCGTTGGGGTTCCTGTAGGTCAAATCCCTCTTCTGTGGAGTCGTTTGGGAGGTCGAAAGGAAATCTTGCATCGTAATGATACAGCCTAAAATGAGGGGTGTCATCGATGAGTTGACTATAGGTGTTGTTAACAGTCCACTGTACCATAGGGATGCACTCGTCCCAATTACGTTGGTCCGCGTCCACGAGATGTCGTAGGACGTTAAGGATTTTTTCGTTCTGCCTCTCAACCAGACCATTTGCTGCCGGATGGTACGGTGTTATTTGTACCTTTTGTATATGGAGACGTTTGCACAACTCTACGAACATCGCGGAGGTAAACTCCCGAGCGTTGTCCGAGAGCAGCACGGCGGTGTATTGTGCCGTTGGATTACTCGTTCGAGTAAACATTTGGCAATGATCTCCGATGTATGGGCAGGCACCGGTACAACTTCATTATACCTGGTAAAATGGTCGGTGAAAACGACAACGTATTTATTTCCGTTTCGACTTTGGACAAAGGGGCCCAGCACGTCCATTCCTACGCGTTCCCAAGGTCTAACAGGAACGGGGTACGTATGCATATGCGCGGTGGGCGGACGCGCTCCTTTATGCCTGGCACAAGGTGAGCACGCCTTGCAGTGCTCTGTTACCTTGGTGCGCATAAGTGGGAAATGGTAACGCGCTTGGACCAATTTCAGTGTCCGTTCAATTCCAGGGTGCCCAGCACAAACGCTGTCGTGGCAAAGTTTGATCGCCACGCCTTGAAGACTCTCGGGAACTTCTGCCACGTATTCCCAGGAGAAATTTGGTAATTCAAAATTTGATCCTGGAAAGCATACAACTGGTGAAGTTCCGAATTTGGTTGTGCTTTTAATTGCTGAACCAATTTGGAGATATACGAGTCCTTGCGTTGTGCCTCGAAGAGTGTGTTTCTATCGAAATTGGGAATAGTCTCAATACGATGAATTCCACAGACCTCTTCGGGTTTGTTTATTCGGGATAAACAGTCCGGGAGAACGTTGAGTTTACCGGGACGGTGAACGTATTCGGGCTAAAGTCCTGGACGGTAAGAGCCCAGCGACCTAATCGTCCGTCGGGTATTTCTTGGAAAATATAGATGTTAACGGAGCATGGTCCGTTTTTACTACAATTTTATACCCGTAGATGATGTTCTTAAACTTCTTCAGGGCCCATACGATGGCTAAAGCTTCTCGTTCAGTCCCTGAATAGTTACGTTCGGGCTTGGATAGTAACCGACTAGCGTAAGCCACAGGTAGTTCGGTACCATCTACTTCTTGGAGTAGACGGCACCTAACCCGTAGTTAGAAGCGTCCGTGGCTACTATGAAGGGTTTGCCAAAATCTGGGAACTGCAGTATGGGTTCTTGTAGGAGTTTGTCGCGAAGATCAGTAAAAGCTTTCTGATGCTCAGAATTCCATTCAAAAGTAGCTTTCTTTTTGAACAAATTGGTCAAAGGAGCGGCTATGTCCGAAAATTTGGGAATGAAATTGCGATAAAATCCTACAAACCCGATAAAGGTTCGTACTTCATCAACGTTTCGAGGAATAGGGTAATTTAGGAGAACTGAAGTTTGGCGGGATCCGGTCGGATTCCGTCAGAGGAAAGAAGAAATCCTAAATATACAAGAGAGGATCGGAAAAATTGGCACTTAGCCAGTTTTAGTTTGAGATTCTCATTCGAAAGACGTGTGAAGACTTTGGCAAGACGTACGAAATGTTCTTCTACGGTGTCGCTGTAGATCACTATGTCATCTAGATAGACTAAGGCATGAGAACCTAATAATCCGGACAACACAATGTTCATGAGTCGAGAGAAGTTCGCAGGACCATTTCGGCATCCGAATGGCAAAACATTCCACTCGTAATGGCCTGGTTGGTAGTGAAAGCAGTACATGGCCGTGACTCCGGAGACAGAGACATTTGCCAGTACCCTGAAGCTAAATCCAGAGAGGTAAAATATTTAGCTTTACCAACGTATTGAATGACCTCCTGCATGTTGGGAAGCGGAAATCGGTCTGGGATAGTCACTTTGTTCAGGCGTCGGTAGTCAATGCACGGCCTTAACGTTCCGTCTTTCTTCTTGACTAGGATCAACGGAGAAGACCAAGGACTAACCGACGGTCGGATAACACCCAAATCTAACATTTCCTTTACGTGTTCCTCAACAACCAGCTGCTGGGAGTGCGGAACGCGATATGGCGGAATGTAGATTGGCTTTGTGTTTTCCGCGAGATTAATGTGAAATGGGACGAGGTTCGAACGTCCCAAAGCATCACCCTTGAGTGCGATGATGCTTTTGTGTTCGACTAAGAAGTCTAGTAATTGGTTAAACAAGTCCGGGTCGCTGCAAAGGAAAGAATTTGCGGGATCGGACTCTAGACATGCTTTATAAGTAGCACGTAATTTTTGAGGAGGTACGCCTTCAGGGGTACACCTGCGTATGGCGTGAGGAATAGAATAGGCTCAGATTGGGCCAAATAGGCTTTGCCTATTAAAGTATTAGGTTTTAACGTAATGGATTCGGAACCAACATTAGCGCACAGTAAGGGATGTTGCACTTTCGCTGGTACACAGACTGCGTGCAATTACTAAGCCCGAATGTTGTACTTGATTCTCAAGAACATTCTCCACGACTACGAAGTCGCAGGATCCACGTAAGTACCATCGTTAAAGGTAACAATTACGCGGAAGCAGACCTGTTGGTTGGGCTCAATAACGAATTCTTCTTTAACCCTCAACTGAAACTCATCGGTGGGAACAGACTCTGAACTAAATTTCAATGAACGCCGGACATGGCGTGCACGGGATTTTCACCCGACTCAAACAATCACACGGCAACAAAGCCGGAAAAAATGGAATCCCTCCATGATCAGGATAACAACAATCCTGTAGGGTTCCAACAAGGTCGGGAACATCCCGAAATTCCTTGAAACCTGCTTCAACAGCAGTAGAGAAACGAACCTCCGGGAATAAGTTGTCCTTGCACTTGGACAACGTTTGATTCAAACTTAAGATCCCAACCATTTCCTTAAGGAAGGGGTAACCGAGTAAAATGTCGGTAGGAAAGTGCATAGAGTCTTGTACTATTACGCAATCGGCATCGAAGCCTAATTTGCCGAGTTTCAGTTTTAGCCTAACTTGCCCTACGGAGGGTATGGTTCCTCCATTAACGCTTTTTAAAACAACCTTTGACGGGAAAAGTTCCAATTTGGAAACTCCCGGAATTCTATTCAAACTAGACTGTTTAATCAGGTTAGCGTTGCTACCTGTGTCTAGCAGACCAAACATATCTACACTTCGAACGCGAAGTGGAATGACAGCATCTTCAAACGTATTACTAATTGTGCAAACGTATGACGTAGGAACGTCGACAGGGTTTACCACAGGTCTCTGTGAAGCGGGCGAGACTCATAGGTCTCGGGTTCAATGCAAGGGGTTTCTGAAAAAGGAAACTTATAGGATTCTACAGTGGTATCTGGATTATTTCGTGCAGGGCCCTTGGGGTCCTTAAGTGGAGTAGTAACTCCTGGTTTTCCCGAGCAGGAATAGCTACTCCGGGGAGGGCAACCCGGCTCGTCCCGATACGGGAATCCTGGAGCCGGCGGGTCCTCTAAAAAATCATCGGGTTGATCGGTAGTCTCCTGACTTTCCAGTGGTAAGGCTGGTGGTCTGGCGTATCCCATCTCGGTCAAACATTCCGTGAAAATATGTCGAACTTCCTGGTTCGATAGATTACGGGTAGGGTTGGTTACATAGGAGGGAGTTCCCTCAGGGTATCCTTGTTGCGGTGGCCTCGCGGGAGGTCGAGATCCTTTGGACCACGCATTCCGTTGTCGCTGGGGAGGCGCACCCTTCTCCCGGCATTTGAACGTTCTCCCCGCCGGTGACCGGACTCTGCAGTAATCGCAATATGCAGCCGCCCTGCACTGTTTTATTCCATGGCCACTTGGCAGCAATTGTAGCACCGTAGGGGCGGACTCGGTGGAGTCTGTGGTTGGAATCGGGGGGGCTGTCGTGATGAGGTTGGTCGAGACCGGTTCGACGGCGTGGGCGTTGCAGAAGCAGAATTTTGCTTCTGGGGCCTTCCTGTTTCTGCTGTATAACGGATGGACTGGGAGGTTTTAGATCGTTCTTCCCGCGGTCGACGAATACTAAGGTCAGTCGAGTTTGGACACGACTCCTTCAGTTTGTTCACGACAGTTGCTAACGACGCGGTAAGATCCGCGTGTTTGGAATCTGACTTGGTGGTGACTTGGTAGGTTCGCATACATGCCGAAAAGGACATATCTTCGCCATTTGTGAGGGCATTTTATAATCAAAAGCGCGTCGATGGCTAAGATGACACTATTCATAGCGCTTTGAATGCGATTCCTAAATTCCATAAAATCTTCACCATCCTGCCAGCGCAATCGGAACAAGTTGGTCATGGCCACGAACGGTTGAGTGTCGCTGACATCTGAAATTGTCCAAGAGAATCCGACGTACTGGTCCACGTAGTGGCCGCTCCTAAGTCGGGGTTAGTGTCGACAAACTTGGATGCTGACCCCTCTGTAAGATCAACAAACCGCTGTGCTTCAGAAATTTTGTCCTTGTCCGCGATGACCTTCTCATTTTCGAAATATATCTCCAGTTTGTGGAGCCAGTGTTGAACAAGTGGCTCGGTGGCCTTTCCCGCGACGGTTCCCTTAAATTTTGGAACGGACGTCGGCAAGTTGAGTACCCTGGAAACCATAAGCAGCAGTGGAAGCAGTATTGTTGGTGTCGGCCATGTTGGTGTTGGGAATACGGCGACGTTTGGGGAAGGACGGACGTGGAGGTGTAAGTGGTAATAAAAATTCCCGGTCGGAATCGGAATCGGAATGTGGCATACACGTCGCGCGCGAGAATAAACAAATGAAGTGTGTTTTGGCAGTGTGGTCCAAGTACGTATAGTATCGGCGTGTGTACACAAAACAAAATATATATATAAAAAAAATAAAAATAAAATTCGAAACAGAACAAAACAATCGGAAAAATGTTGCAAGGGTGAAGAAAATTTGTCACTGAATATTAAGTAGTGTATATATATATATATATATATTTTTTTTTTTTTGTTTTGTTTTTTGGGGGGGGGGTCCAAATTAAGTAAACTACTAATTATTACTAATTATTCAATAAAAAAAAATAGAAGTTTAAAAATTTGGTCAACTTAATCAAACGCAAAGCAATCGAGGAACCCTCAACAATGCAGTAAAACACTAAAATATCGTATTTCAGGAACGACGGGATTGCTAAAAAAAACAAGTTATGCCAGCATTGTTCTATCGCTCTCATAAAGTAGGTGATATAAGAGTAATAAAAAAAAGAATATGAGAAAAAGATGAAGGTTGGGATAGCAAAAGGTTACTTGTAAATCCGATGGTCGAATCGTTGGTCTCCAATGGATGAAGAGTCCCACACAAAGTCCCTTTCCGTATCCTTGATCCTAACGATAGAAACGTGAGTTCCAGTGTGGTGGATCCTGCCCTCAGCCTGAGTCCGCAAGGAAGTACCGCCAGTCGTGCCCCAATCGTATTCACGTATGGCCTGCAATTACGTCACAAGCGTAATTCCCGTAGCACAAAGTAAAACAATAAAACTAAAAAATAAAATTCCTAACCCTACCTAACCTATTCAATTAAAAAAAAATTAAAAGTACTAAAATATTACACACGGTAATTCAATAATAAAACGAATTTAAAATAATTAAAATTATTAAAAATCGTAAAAAAAAAATTAAAAAAAATTAAAGACGGTTATTAATATTAAATATGAATAAATGACTGCAAGGTCATATTAATAGCGTATCACACTATCCAGTAATTAATTAAAATTACTTGTTATTTAAAGTAAGTATGATAACTACGAAAATTATTAAGTGGTTAAAATCACTTCACTGATCCCACTTACTCAAAGAGAAAACAAATAAAAATTGCTAAAAGTTTGTTTTTAGTCACCATTCACCGTGAACCGTGAATTATTACTGTGGAAAGAGTATTGTTAATGATTAGTGTATCTGTGTACACAATTTATCAATATTCCACAAACACAATTTAATTTTATAATTGGGTTAAGGGTAAATCAGTGATACTTAATAGTTACGTAACTCTATCACTCAAACGTAAAAAAACGTTTGCGTGAGGTGGATCGAGAGAGAAACTGAGCGGCTGCGTGGCATCAGCTGGCGTCTCTCGATTTGAAGGTCACTCGCAGAGGAGACAAGGGAGGAACGGTGACGTCATGTACACCGTGGCGTCGTCCGAGAGGAGTGAGGGGGAACCCGGGGCGAAATGGGCAAGACTTCGTTCACCCAAATTCCGGGTCCTGGGGGTCCTGGGTCCTCGGCGTCTCGGTGGGACCTCCATGTCGAGCCGTGTCCCAAAATGGGCCGCTCGAATGTAGAAGACGACGATGGACTATGAATTCCGGAGGCGGTCCCCTTGGTTGGAGTCGGAATTGTATCCGAAGGATGATGGACAACGTCACTCTCGGGTTATGAGAACTCCCAAAAAAACTCCTTGGAGGTGTCGCGTCTCACGTCGACACCAGTGGATGCACTAGGCGCTCGCGCCTTGTCAAAAAAATGTGTGTGGATTCACTGACCACTCTTACCTCAATTGGTTGTAAAGTTTCGGAAGATTACCTTCGAGTGCTTCCGTACGGGTTGTACCGAGTTTATGCGGTGAATGGAAACGACTAACTAATTTAACAGTCTTTTTATTAATTCACTTTGAGTACAAATTCTTTGTAGTAAAAATTAAATTAAATTAAATTAAATTAAATTAAATTAAATTTGGCTACGAAAAAAATGAAGATATATAGCTCTTAAGGTGAGACTTAATACACAGATAAATCGGGAACAAGTTAACTAAAGCACAATGTACAATTTAGGCTGCTGATTCTTTCTTAAAAGCAATCGGCAGCAAAGTTTATATATTGAAGTTGAGTTCAATTATATCACCGTGTAACACAAAATTTGTCCATGAGTTAAAACTATTATTTTCTGATAATTTAGGGCATAAATAAGTAAAAATGAGCAGTCACCAAGTTCAGACTTCGGTTCTGAGTTCATGAGATCGATTTATTGATTTTTTGCCATTTTTGCTTATTAATTTAAGGGTTTTTCACACTATCTGCTTTTAAATCAAATGAATCCTGTTAAGTATAATTTTAATTGATGTTAACACGATTATTATGATAAATCAATGATGAAAAATGAAGTTCTCCAGGCCCCGTCTTTAGAAATGAAAATAAAAAGAAGGAAACGAGTAGGGAATAATTATGTATTATAATATGTTAATACACAGACAGTGATACAGTGCAGTGATGCAGAGCGTTGATAAAGAGTATTGCTACGGAGAATTGATACAGAATTGATACAAAAATTCTAGCGTTATAGTTTAATCAAAAAGAAGTTTGTCTACGAGATTGGCGATTGTGTTTCAGTTCACTCTCACGCAAAAGGTTCCAGATATAGTCCCCCATCATACTTTCATTGTACTGTCCCTTGTAGCGCTCCTCGAAAGAGCTGACATCCTGGTGAAATCTTTCACCTTGTTCTTCTGAGTAGTCTCCCATGTTTTCTTTGAACTCATCAAGGTGGGCGTGTAGTACGTGCAGTTTCAGCGACATCCGGCAGCCCATGCTCCGGTACGTGTCCACAAGTTCGTCAACGATTTCCCTGTAGTTCTCTGCCTTGTGGTTTCCGAGGAAACCTTTGACTAGAGAAACGAAGCTTGTCCAAGCTGCCCGCTCAACCTCAGACAGCTTCTCAGGAAAGCTGTCGGAGTCAATAAGTCGCTTCACCTGAGGGCCCACAAATACTCCTGCTTTGATCTTCGCCTCCGACAACTTCGGGAACAGCTCCTGGATGTGCTTCAAGGCCTCACCCTCTGGATCCAGCTGTTTAACAAACTGCTTAATGATGCCCAATTTGATGTGCAGGGGTGGCATCAGCACTTTCGTTGGCTCCACCAGCGGCTCTTGCTTCACGTTATGGGCCCCAACCTCATAGCCGGTCCTGAGGGGCCAGTTCCTCTTCTCGTAGTGAAGGGCTGTATTTCGGCTATCCCAGAGGCACAGATAGCAAGGGAACTTGGTGAAGCCTCCCTGAAGCCCCATCAAGAAAGCCACCATCTTGAAATCGCCAATGACCTCCCAGCTGAATTGGTCGTACTTCAGTGCACTCAGCAGGATTTTGACGTTCTGGTACTCTTCTTTCATGTGCACTGAATAAGCCAGAGGAATCGAGGGCCACTGATTTGTGTTGTGCAGTAAAACAGCGTTGAGGCTTTTAGATGAACTGTCGATGAAGAGCCGCCAGTCAGAGGTGTTGCAGGGAATACCCACAGCGTCGAAGAGTCCTCTGATGTCATGGCAGTAACACAACCCATCTCTAAGAGTGAAGAACACTGAAAAGCCGCGATGCCGCTTCCTCTGGGAAGTAATTCGAACGCTGTCGTCCAGTAAGTCCCACTGCTTCAGTCTGGAAATGAGCAGCTCGGCGTTGGACTTTGTCAAGGCCATTTCCCTGATGAGGTCGTTCATGTCCTCTTGGTTGGGGTAGTAGGGGCACCTTTCACCGGCCACCCGGCGTCGACGGCGCGCAGCAGATGACGCACCTTGCTCCTCCTCGGAATCATCATAGCTTGCTTCTTCTGCTGGACAAGATTGATCTCTCAAGGGAGGCTGTGGCACAGGTAGGTCCGTCGCGTTATGGGGAACAGGTGCAATAGATGACGGAATGTCAGGGTACTCAATGGGAGGCGCATTCTTCCCCTTTCTTCGTTTTGTTGGGTCCACCATACAGAAATAGCAGTCCGTGAGATGGTCTGAGGGCTCACGCCAGACACGGGGGATAGCGAAACGCATTGCCCTCTTCTCTCCTCTAAACCAACCTTCAAGAGTGCGGCGGCAGTAGTCACAGATGACATGTGGTGCCCAGCGTTTGTCTTGGTCACCGACTGGCATTCCGAAGTAGGCATGATAGGCTTCCTTTGCACGGGTGCAACTGTCCAAGCAGTGTTTTTTAGCCGTCTTTGCGAAGAACTCGCCGCACACGTAGCAGAAGGAATCCGCTGGGTATTTGCAACCACGAGCAGCCATAACAGTAACTTCGTCACACGTCACACGTCTGAAAAAGTAAAAATAATGGATTAATTTAACCCTATATGGACATAATTCTTATTTTTGTCTTAAATGTTTTTTTAACTATATTAAACATTCATTTAGAGTACTTTGAACATAAATATGTGATTTTAATGTAATATATATATATATAATAGTATATATATAAATAATATATATATAAAATATATATAATAATATATAATATATATAATGTAATATATATAATACAAATTGAACAACCTTATACCACGTGGCAAAGAAGGCATGGATGTCAGAGCCATCAATATTGTTACGTTTCAATAAAATATTCTAGTGCTCAGTTTATCAGAATTGTTTTATATTACTTCAGCCACTCTAACAACATATATTGAGCAATAAAAAATTATTCAACTTACCTTTAATCAAATAAAGTGACAAAAAATAAAAAACGAACTGCGTAACCATACACTTTTACTTCTACTGACGCACTAACTTATTTTTTTCATTAAAGCTCGGTTTTCTGCAGTAGGAGTTGCCAATTCGTGATATAAACTCCTTGAACCGTTACAAATGTCATTTAAGTTAAAATGTACTTGTTTCGGTAAATATATAGTAAATTTTGAAGCGTTTATAGATCTGTCGCAGATGTCCATATAGGGTTAAAAAATAATAATATTCTTATTTCAACAAAATCGATGTACTGACAACAAACCCGAAGTTTAAAATCACTGACAGCTTTTTTCCAGTGATTTGAAGCATAATAAATCAGAAAATAAAGGTTATTGCCCAGAAACAAAGAAAAATTTTTTTTTTGTTACACGGTGAATTATCAAATGGAAGCTAATTTGATCCGGAGGGGGTAGTGCCACTGCACGATTAATCACAGAATTAAATCACAGAGTCTGCGTGGTATGAAGATGGTCAGAAAGCAAAGAACCTCGTTACCGACGCTCTCGGGGTTTTTAAAACCTCGGGGTAGGCGGAGACGAGGTAACTAAGGGTCACCCTCTTACGGGCGGAGTCTAACAGCAAGCGCCTATAATAGTTTTCGATATTCAAATTTAGGCGGAGGTGAATTTAATTGACAGCTACGATTGGAAGCTTGTACTTCGGGAGAGTTCCGGGGGTGAACCAATCATGATCGAAATAGGTTTCGTGGAGTTTACATTTTTCTTTTGATAATAAAGCATAATTGTAGGATCAAGAGGCGCCAGGGGGGCGGCGTGAAAGGAAGGTCGAACCCGTACAAAAGGGAATCGATTGGGAAGGAAGTTATAGAGCGCAAATGAATCTCATGTTCGAGATAACCAATTTGCGTGATTTTTCGGAAAAGAGAAATAGACGTTATGGACAGCTGAAGTTTGGTATGCGAGTAGGTTGAGTTAGGGAAAGTCAGGTGGTCTATAGGTTGACACAATTATGCTTTATCTATGGGAAAAGGTCAAGATTTTAGGAAAATTTAATAAAAAAAAGTTAAAAGACTGATGTGTTTATAGACGCCTGCCTTGCATCGCGTGATGCTGAGAATAATGGAGACGCGGAGGGATCGAAGAATTCATGCGATGAGCATATTTTCATATGCACCTCGCATCTAATGATTTAGGTTGGGATTACTGAGATTCCATGGGGTTACTGCGGATTACATGGGGTTACTACGGATTACATGGGGTTACTGCGGATTACATGGGGTTACTCCGCGTATGAAAGAATGCACACTCTGTGATGTCAGAACGAAGGAATTTTGGGTTCAATGTTAGAACGCAATTCGTCGGAGACGAACTCGTTTGTACCGTAAGGGTTTACACTACGGGACACTTATATACAGTATATATATATATATAGATATCAGCAGAAGCCTCATGCTCCAGAAATGGATCTTCTGCGCGAACACTTCCTGAAAGATAAAACTAGCGGGTCCACGAACACGACGGAACGCTGGCAGGAACGTGCCGGAACGCTGCGTAAGAAATACTCGAATGTTTGTTTGTTTGCTTGTTTCGAAAGACCGTGAAGGTTCATGGGGAATTTTTTTTTTGAAGGAAGGTGTAGGTGAACCCTTTTTAATTTTTTTAAATATTTTATTTATTTTTTTTTTTTTGAAATACCATGAAAGACATCTTATAAAGGAGTGGCCATCATGAAGGACGGTGGGGGACCGTCATGAAGGACGGTGAAGGACCGTCATGAAGGATAGTGTGGGAGAAGTTTTCAAATTGATCCATGTCTGTCTCCCCAAAAGCGGGGATACTACTTTGGTGGTTCAGCAAGCATCAGGGATTCCACTCGGCTTTTAATGATGGATATGGATCCTGAAAGATTCTGCCGCTGGACCATGGAGTAGCACATCGAAACAATCCTCCAAAATTTTGAGTACGACACTGACCTTTTCGAGTCTCTCCTCACCTCTTACCCTTTGCCGACTTGAAGCCGTCCGCCAAGCACAAGGAGGCAACACCAACTATTGAGTGGTTTTGTTTAGACGTAGAATTAAATTGTCTAAAAGATGCGACAATCAGGTTTTTGTACTTCTATTAGTTTCATCTGTGCCAGGGGGACAATCATTGTTTACCACGCTGTGTGTATATATGGCCTAGTGGTTAAACTGTAGGTCGAAGGTGGAGTGAAAAGTTTGACCTTTTTCAGAATTAACAATTCGGGAGGAAGCAAAACCAAAGGTTTTATATATATATATATATATATATATATATATATATATACTGTAGACCCTATATATATATGCACAGTATATATATATATATAAAGAGTTACGGACTTTGACAAACAACTAACCTAAACAAAAAGAGTAGAAAATTGTATACAACCTATCCTAGACACTAAAGGGGTTCGTTACTCACATCGGTACCTGCGGGTTACCACCTCACCTCTGGCCTTTGTCTGTAGTGTAATATACACTTGTAAATTCTTTTTATAGTTTTTGTACTCTAGAGTACACGACCAAGAATTGAGACAGACTAGTGACATAGACGGAGGATTAGCATATAGGATTAAAATATTAAGGTGGTTCTTATTTTTCGAAATTGCAAATTTCACGTCTCACCCCCTCAATATATTCCATTTGACAAAAAAACAAAATGTGCACAATCTCGAGTAAATATAAATATTCTTATTGGTGCCTCACCACGCCTCAAGTTTAGTTATTTATATTATTGAAACATAAATATACGAATTTTTTATTAGCGTTCCACTATAAGGGCAAATAACAGCAGTTAAAGAACAACATAAACTAAAATAGATATTGACAACTGATTAATTAGACACTGAATTGAACTAAACATAGATTTCATTTTAGGACTGAAAGCATAGTAGATTTGGTCTCGGAGGTATGGCTGCTTATGAAGCACCATTAATTAAATATTAAATGATTTTAATAAAACTTCTATGGTAGACGTTTTATATTAATAGGAAAAAAATGCGGGTGTGAGAACCCAAAATTTCCTATATGTATAAGAGCCACCCGAATATATATATATATATATATATATATATATATATATATATAATTAGGGTGGAGTGAAAATATTAAACCGTCTTGCCTCACTCATGATTTGGTGTATTGACACTCTAGAAGTTCTAAAAAGATATTTTCTTTTTAGAACCCGCCAACCGCCGCATTTTTGCCGAAAACAAAATGGCGGAAAGTTATATTTTGAAAGACCCCTAGTATAATATCTATCGATTTTTGAGAGAAGATATCGCGTTGTATTGTGCGTTATTTGGTTATAACTATGATAACGACTAAATATATTCACACAACACAAGCGATACTTACTAATCACCAACTACTTAAGAACACACAGACGCTTATCTAAACATCAGTCTCACTCGAGGTCAATGACATCTTGCATATGGCTGATAAGGGATGGGGGTAGGAGCCGCATGCTGCATATTGTAGCATGGGTGGCTACAAAGATTATTGAGTGAAATATGTTTACATTTTAGTTTTAGAGTTTACTAGCAAAAGATCGGCGCTACGCGCCGATTTTGCTAGATCTGCGGTCCTTGGACCTTCGACCCAAACCGAATTGTGGGCCTACGGCGTATTTTATTTTGAACATCAATAGCCCTTTATCTGGATATCGTTCCCATTCCTCTCACCTTGGGCCTCAGTAATTGGGGTGCCTGTGGCCCTCCAATTACTGGCGAACCAATTATTCGGTCAATAAAACTACAGAAAAGAACGCAGCCATGAAAATCTAAAACTTCACAAATCTTGATACGATGAACTCGGATGTGAAGCTCAAGATTTTCATGACTGCGTTCTTTTCTATAGTTTTATTGACCAAATAATTGAACTGACAGTAATTGGGGGGTCGCAGGCCCGTAATTACTGGGGGTTCAATTATTTGGTAAATAAAACTATAGTCATGAAAATCTTAAGCGGTGCTGGGGGCCCTCGGGCCCAGTAATTGGTGGTGATGGGTGGGGGGTTGGTCACACATATATTTTCGTTCATTACTCATCACCCCCATCCACCATACGAAGTTTGGTCGAAATCGGTTCAGAAACGTAAAAGTTTTTTCTGCGGACAGACAGGCAGACACATTTTTGCTAAATTATAATAGTAATGATGCCCGATTAGGTTAATTAAATGGCCGGTTAGGTCAACTGAATGCCCGATTAGATTAATTGAATGCCCGGGTACGTTAATTGAATGCCCGGTTTGGTTAATTGTACACCCTTGACGATTGGTTAGGTTAAGTCATGATATTTTCGTTAAAGCCAACGAAAATATCACGGCTTAACGTAACCAATCGTCAAAGGCGTACAGATGACCTAACCTGGCATTCAATGAACCTAACCGGGTATTCAATAATTTTACCATAGGTTTCGTAATGATCTTGATGACGTCATTTAATGTTTTAAAATTAATTATTTAATTTATTAACACCCACGTGCACAACCTCGGGACCTAATCAATATGTGTGTGAAGTTTCATGTTTGTAACTGCTTCCATTTTGGAGTTATGGCTGATGGCTGGAACACACACACACACACATACACACACACGTCTTTTTATTATTATTATCATTATTATTATTATTATTATTATTATAGATAAACAATAGACTGGTACAAATTTATAGCCGAAAGACCCGAAAATCAACAAAAGCCACAGTAATAAAACGCACAAAAGTCACGGTAAATAATTTCGAGTATGGCTCGTTTAACTTTAAACTCGTGTTTATTTAAATTGCCCGTTTTAATTATGTAATTTTTTGTGTTGAATCGATAAAGAAATTTTTGTGAATCGAAAAATGTTAAAATTATAACAAATATCAAAATATTTTGTATGAAAATCATTGAATTTTAAAAATGCATGTTTGTTTTTAGTTTTTTGCAAAAAGTTCTTTATGAATTTTAAAAATATATACTTTTTTTAAATTGAATCGATAAATAAATCTTTTGTGAATCGAATGATATTAAATGTCTAGTAAATATTGACTTATTTTGTGCCAAAATTATGAATAAAAATGAAAACTTAAAAAAATGCGTGTACAGGCATGGGAAGAACTGTACCCCTAAAAGGGGGGAAGGAATTTTGTTAGGGAATTTTTTTTTAGCATGGGCACTGCACAATAAAAAGAAGCATCGAATGGTGAAAACCGCAATGTTCTACACGAATTGTAGCGACCTGTAGGTGTGCGCAAAAAAACTGTTACATATATATATATATATATATATCCATATATATACGGCTTCATTTCTGAAATAGTACCGTATATTACACTAGCAAAAGGTCGGCGCTACGCGCGGATTTTGCTAGATCTGCGGTGCTTCGGCTGAATTGTGGGCCTACGGCGTATTTTATTTTGAACATCAGTAGCCCTTTATCTGGATATCATACCTATTCTTCTCACCTTGGGCCTCAGTAATTGGGGTGCCTGCGGCCTTCCAGTTACTATCAAACCAATTATTCATTCAATAAAACTACAGAAAAGAACGCAGCCATGAAAATCTAAAGCTTCACAAATCTTAATACAATGAGCTCGGATTTGAAGCCTAAGATTTTCATGACTGCGTTCATTTCTATAGTTTTATTGACCAAATAACTGAACCGACAGTAATTGAGGGCCCTGCGGCCGCCAAATCATAGTTTTCATTGTTTCGAGTGCATCAATAATATTGTTATAGTGTTCCATTAGTTGTGATAAGCATGATCTTCCTGACCGGAATCGATGTTGGTTATCATTTTTTTTCTGAGTTTCCCATTAACCCCACTCCTCCCCATTACCCCACCCCTCTCCCCATTTACCCCACCAATTTTTTTTTTCTGAGTTTCCCCATTAACCCCACCCCTCCCACACCCCTCTCCCCATTTACCCCACCCTTCCCCATTACCCAAGGGGGGAAGGGGGCTGGCACCTTGCAAAGGATTTACTTTAATTTTTTTGAAGGGGGCTGGCACCTTGCAAAGGATTTACTTTAATTTTTTTTTGGTTACATATATATATCGCATCTATTTTCCTGAGTTCTCCATTAACCCCACCCGTCCCCCATTACCCCACCACTCCCCCATTTTTTCAAAAAATTATGATTAAAAATGAAGAATTGGAAGAACTGTACCCCTAAAAGGGGGGCGAAGGATTTATGTTAGGGAATTTTTTTTAGCATGGCACTGCACAATAAAAAGACGCATCGAATGGTGAAAACCGCATTGTTCTACACCAATTGTAGCGACCTGTAGGTGTGCGCAAAAAAAAACTGTTACATATATATATATATATATATATATATATATATATATATATATGGCTTCATTTCTGAAATAGTATATTAGATATATAATTTGTTTTAACTAATTCGGATCTTTTCGGTTTGACGTCCTGTAATATTTTTTAACACTACTTGTTTTTTATTGTCGTTTTAATCGAGGATTTCAAAAATAACATTCATGTTTTACAGAAACAAATAGTGAGGCAGTTATATACAATTTAACAAATTTAAAATATATATTTTTAAACCGTACTGGGATCTTTTTGGTTTGACCGCTGGCGGAAAAAAACGAGTCATGGCTCCGGGACCGTCAAATTCTAGACTCTACCAACTGGATAGGTTAACTAAATGCCCAGTTAGGTTAAAAGAATGCCCGGTTAGGTCAACTGTACGCCCTTGACGATTGGTTACGTTAAGTCATGATATTTTCGTTTGTTTTGACAGTAAACTAACGAAAATATCATGACTTAACCTAACTAATCGTCAAGGGCGTACAGTTGACCTAACCGGGCATTCCAAAATCCCTGAAAGTTTTAGGTCAACTGTACGCTCATGATGATTGGCTAGGTTAAGTCATGATATTTTCGTTTGTTTTGAAAGTAAACTAACGAAAATATCATGACTTAACCTAACCAATCGTCAAGGGCGTCCAGTTGACCTAACCGGGCATTCTGTTAATTCATACCCAAAGAACCATTGTTTAATTAAAACTCTTCTAGGTTTTGTGCAGTTTTGTTTTAGCTTTCTTCCATTTTACTTCCTTCGTCCAACTGAGGACCACGAGACGGGGGTTACTTCAATACCTGAGGAAAAGTGTAGCCGAACTGGATCGAACCAAATTACCTATAGCGGGCTCGTCACTGTAACCCTCATTCCGCAGACTGATTTGGACCGTCATTGGCTAAATAATCGTTTTTTTATAAGTAAACGAAACTAGTAAACATCTAATTTTCATGGAACTCTACAAAAGCTGCTATGAATAAACTCTCTGTTGCTTATAATAATATTTTCTGTATGCTATGTAGGGAACCAAAGTGGTGCAGTGCCAGTTTTATGTTTACTACGCGTAACCTACCTACCAGCTAAATGTTAATCGGGAAGAATATATATAATTTCATTATTAGGGGCCAAAACAGCTGTAATGTGTTATTGTGCAATGTCCTGTCTTCAGATACCGTTACCTCTCACCTATATGGCAGTCTTGGTTCAGACAAGTGCTGATTTACAATACCTTATTTTTGTAATGTAACAAAGATTATATATACATATTAAGTTGTGTTATAATAAGATTGTATTTGTATGTTGGGTTAAATGGCTATGCTGGCCTTATTTTTGTAGTTGTATGTTAGGTTAAGTGGCTATGTTGGCCTTATTTTTGTATTACGTTCAGTGTATAATACGTAAGATTGTATTTGTATGTTAGGTTAAGTGGCTATGGATTGTGAATGATCCGCAATAAAGATGTTTTGTTTTTGTTTAATTTACATTTTACAGTACCCACGAGGTTATCCGTGATTCATTCAGCCGTGACTCGAGTTATCCGTGATTTACTAATTGTGACCATTGTGCGCTTATCCATGATCATGAGACCGAGTTAACCGTGATTGGCCGCAGTCTTTACATTTACGGCTCGCCTCCCGCCAGCCCACCACAACGCGATTCAGTCAGTGTCTCTCCGCGCTTCATAAAATACACATGTGGGCTTGTGGCTTCGCATATCTTCGCGTCTTGCGGTGAGTGCAAAGTACTTAATTGTATATTAAACTGTAATAATAATGCTGTGTGAGGTGGCGCGCAAGATGGGAAGCTAGTCAGTGGTGGCGAGCAGCAGCGGTTGCACCACTCACCCGCCAGCGAGATATACTGAGTTAACCGTGAAATCTGGTTATCCGTGATCATGAACCTCCCCTCAGTCACAGATAACCGAATGAGTATTGTATTGAGGTAGATATGGGTAGCAGGCATACCAAGCATAAAAGAAAACGAGAGACGACTATTTTAGTGTGTATTCATGACCTTCAACCCAAATATTTAGAGAAGTTAATGAAAATAAGGTGTAAACTTTAGGATTGTAAACTTGGCCAATGTCCTAAAATGTTATTTAAATAATAATGAACAGAAGATAAAAACTGCCAATTAATATTTATAAGAGACGTAAAATTTGTAATTAACGAATTAAACCGAATTATATTTACCATTTTAGCCAATTACAATTTTCGGTGCTCTTCCAATATGTGCTCTACCGTAAAATTTACATTCTAATATGTGCTAACTAACGAAAATATCACGACCTAACCTAACCAATCGTCAAGGGCGTACAATTGACCTAACGATTGGTTAGGTTAGGTCGTGATATTTTCGTTAGTTAGCACATATTGGAATGTACATTTTACGGTAGAGCACGTATTGGAAGAGCACCCAATTTTCTCACCTTCAATACAATGCCCCTATTTTGAAATGTGTCTATAAACACACTTAAACTAACATCTATCTATCTATCTACCTATCTATATTATGTCAAAACGATGTGTGTGTGTGTGTGTGTGTGTGTGTATATATACAGTAATACTAATTCAAATTTTAATTTTAATTTTAATTTATTTTCTATGTAAAACTAAATCAAATCTAATTTCTAACGACGATCAACGAACAAAAATCTGTATTGTGACGATCATTCAGTTTCGTTCACCGTTCGTTGTTGTTAACTTTTAAGGAAAATATATATCTTAAATTGGAAAGGTTATATCTCGATTATTGCATATTCGTAAGTCATTTATTGTGAGGCTCTGGTTCGCTCCCGCCTGCTGGCTCCTGAGTTGGGTTGAGTGGGTCGCTTTCTCCGATATTGCTCGGGCTAAAGGCGACCCTCCTTAGGGTACACTCACCCCAACATCGTAAGAAAATGAGTTTCCTTTACCTGTTTCGTCGCATGTATGTGGACCTCGAATTTTTGTATTAAATACACGATCAGGAGTAAAGTTAATTTAATTGAAAAAGAGGGTGTAATTTTAATTATTGCATATGTGTAAATATTTTTAATTTGTAGTTAGTTTTTCATATACAGGGTGGCCACAAAGTCCCTTCGCATGAAAAACAAGGGCAACATACAGGTATACAGGTATGCTGTAATTTCACTGCAACATTTGATTTTAATGTTACAAAAACCAAGGTTATGCAATTCCATCCTAAGAGTTGTAATCAGCCAGCTGATATTACGTTTAAAATGAGAGGTGAAGTAATTGAGGACGTACAAGGGTTTAAGTATTTGGGTCAAACTATTACCAGCTCCTTGAGTGATGACTCAGATATAAGAAAACAATCTCGAAACCTTTGTGCTAAAGCGAATATGACTATAACTTCAGTATAAGGAACTTCCGGTTCTGTACAAGTGAAGCTAAAGACACTCTCTTTCGTAATTTCTGCAGTAAAATATACGGACAGCAACTCTGGGTGAATTATAAAGAAGATTCTGGCAGAACCCTAAATTTGCTGTACAACAGGTCTTTTAGACTCCTACATAAATTACCTCCGAGATGCTCAGCTTCGCAAATGTTTGCTATCCGCAATGTCCCGTGCTTCCCGAATATAACAAGAATTGCTCAATACAGTGATTACAGTCTAATGCAAAGAATTAAAAAATCAACCAATTTGATTATACAAGCTATCCACGAGTCCTCCCGTTTGTCTTCTAAACTATGGAATTCATGGTACGAAAACGTTTGTCTGTAGTTCCACTTAACTTGGACATTACTGTATTATTTCTCATTATTTGTATATATTTCTATCCTTAGTATGTAAATTGTCATTGTATTATTAATATTTGTCATATGGACTACGATCTGCCAATAAACCTTTTCATTTTCATTTCATTTTCATTTTCATTTGGTAGTCATTGTGGGCAGGGGTGTAACTAGGCATACGCATTATACTCATGTGCGTATAGTTTTTTTTTTGCGCACATAGTAAATCTGGAAAGTTTTGAAAGTTTTTGCAATTGAACACGATTTCTTTAAAGAATCCTTTAAGATAAATTTTTAGAAAGTCATTGATACAAAATATCCCGCAGTAAAATATATTTACACATGTTTAATGAGTGTATTGATGTAAGTAAAATCATACCATAAAATGACATGTTTTGATAGTTGGTCATTTGGCACTGGAAAAAGTTTTAAAATGATAGTAGATAATCAATTAAAAGCTTAGCATATGATATATAAATCTGCACTCCCCCAGACTCCCTAGCTGTAAAGTTATTGGGAGACGCCTAGTAGTATGGCCGCAAAAGGAGAGAGTGCAAAGCATTGCAATGTTGATCGAATGAGTGCCAGTGCCACACCCTCTTGTTGCAAGGTGCCAACCCCCTTCCACCAGTGCCACCCCCCAACAGGGTGCCAAAAAAGTGGGAGAAGATGGGACGGCCTCACCCCTCAAAGGGGTATACCTAACGTACGAGAGAAAGAGAGAGAGGGAGAGAGAGAGAGAGAGAGAGAGAGAGAGAGAGAGAGAGAGAGAGAGAGAGAGTGAGTTACAAGGAGTTACAAGGAAAAGTAGTACCTCAAAAGGCCTTGCGGCCCATACCGAAGAGGTACCAATGGCAACGGGTGCCAGGGAAAAATTCTGTCACCCTCAAATAGTGTGCAAGATTTGGTCTAACCTTTTCTTGAACAGATCCACAGAAGAAATGTTCACAACTTCTGAAGGTAGCCTGTTCCACGTGTCACCGATCTTATACTGTAGGTAAAGTAATTCCCACACACACTAGTCCTAAACCGTTTCAAATCCAACTTCCAACCATTGTTGCGAGTTGGGTTATCATTTAAACTAAACATGCTTCTAAAATCGACATTGTTGAACCCGCGTAAGAACTTGAAGACCTCAATGAGTTGACCGCGCAGCCTCCGAGTTTCCAGCGAAAACAAATTCAGGGCGCGTAAACGTACGTCGATTGTAGCCCATATGCCATTTGGAAGGAATTAACTTTGTGGCCCTCGCCTGCACTCGCTGCAGCCTCTCAATATCTTTCCTGAGGGTGGGCGACCAGAACTGCACAGCATACTCCAGGTGCGGCCGAACCAGAGAATTGTACAGAGATAGCACAATCTCCTTGTTCCGAAATCGAAATTGCCTCCTGATATAACCCAACAACTTCTGAACTTTCTTTTCCACCTCTACGCACTGTTTGGTAAACTTAAGGTCGCTGCTAATTAGCATACCCAAGTCCTTTTCCAAATCAGCGGCCTCGATATTACTCCCCAACATCGAGTAGTCCGATTTGGGAATGGCGTAGCCAAATGTGCATCACCTTGCATTTACCCAAGTTAAACGGCATTTGCCATTTTTCGGACTACTCTCCTATCCTACGTAGGTCCGCACGCGGTTGCTCGATCGCCTCTGGCGTCCCAACATTGGCCCCAAGCTTCGTGTCATCAGCGAATTTGGCGATCCTACTGACGATGCCACCGTCGATATCATTTATGTAAATGATAAACAACAGTGGCCCCAAAACGGAACCCTGAGGAACCCCGCTAGTGACCGAGGCCAAACCCGAACTAGAGAGAGAGAGAGAGAGAGAGAGAGAGAGAGAGAGAGAGAGAGAGAGAGAGAGAGAGAGAGAGCATCCTACACCTGGAAGATCCAGATGCATAATGGGTGTTCAGGGTAGCATCATTTGGCTTAGAACTCGAAATCCGCAGTTGGTTTAGAAGACTTAGAAGGCAGGTATATATATATATATATATATATATATATATATATATATATATATATATATATATATATATATATACCTTTTCAGCTGCCAGATTGCTCTTTTCAGATATTCTTGACAGTTGGCTTAGCCCAGCATGTCCAAAATGCTTTTAATCGTGTCTGATTTTCTTAAAATTTAATGTTGAACATTATATCGCATAGTTATACAACCTTCGATATGAATATGTCATTGGGATATAATTATATAGTCTTTCAACAAAGGAACAAATTAAAACATAATGACAATGTATAAAATATACATAATTAGAAAATAATAAAATTAGCATTATTTTTTCTCATGATAATGCTGCCAGCAAGTTTGCAGATGTAATGTCACAGCGCATTTTGTGCACTGAATTTTGCTGTTTTCCTTGCATAGAATGCATCGCCTAGAAGTAGTGAGTGATGATGGATAGTGCTTTATGTTGTCAGTTCTAACTTCTGTGGGCAGGGGGGTCTAGCTCCTCTTCCTCTTGTTTCTGGCAACGATGCTGCTAGAGGTCTCGGTTTTGGTTTACTTTGTTGAAGTAAAATTTGCACTAAAGTTCGCCTGTATTCCTTGTTAGAGATGGAGGCTCCAGATGAAAGTTCGTACGAACGCCAGGAATAAACTACTGCCATATTGATCGCACCAATAATTAATGGCCTGTACCACTTTTTGCCACGGATTTTAGGTCGAACATCAGAAAGAGATATGTGAAATAAATCGACACCACCCATTCCTTCATTATAAGACTTTACCACAGCAGGTTGTGGAACATTGACCTTCCCTTTTCCTTTGACCCAACGTTTAGTTTGACCAAGTGGGTTAACTCCTTCGGCATTGCTGCAGAAAGTTACTACAGCATTGTCGTTCCAAGTAATAATCTCAACATTGCCCTCTGAACGGTATTCATAAAATCTTCTTGGTTTTTTCTTCATTACAGCTTGACTTAGGACTGAGCAGAATCTTGCTCGGTTTTGCCGCACTGTGCCTGTAGCTCTAACTCCCATGCTATTGAGTTCCAATATTATGTTGTACGAAGTAAAGAAGTTGTCGAAATAAAAGTGGTGATCTTTTGGACTCCTACATGCTGAGATACAATCTTTTATAACACCGTGTTAACAAGAGTTCCCAATGGTTCATTGATGGAGGGCTTATTAGGTGTCTGCCCCTCATACAAAGTTATTTTATAAGGCATCCCTGTAGAACTGGCAAGTACCCAAGATCTGAAGCCGAATCTGATCGTTTTTTCCCACGTATGTACTGTTCACAACAATGACGTCCAAAGTAAGGAGTCATAGACTCGTCGATACTCAAAACTCATTGAAGAATTCGAAATTGAGAAATGTTATTATTTAACAGATTGTATAATGGCATAACCTTGGCCATCTTGTTATTGCACAGATTACTGTTATTGGCAGCATGTAGAAATGTCTTGATTTCCTGGAAGCGATTTCTGCTCATTGTTTCAGCAAATATTGGGCATTCTAAATCCTTTGCCCGGCTCCAATAGTCCTTTTCATTTGTCCGCAGATTGTATCCAGAAAGCAATATTAGTCCAATAAAATTACACATTTCTTCTTTTTCAATGTTGAAACTTTGGCAGTTTTTGTCATTATGCGCATAACGATTTGTTTCTTGGACCAAAAGATCTAGAAGCTGAACAAACACTGATAAAAATGCCCCATTCACTAGCTATCGATAACTCAGGAAAATTACTTAATAAATTTGTAGATGCATATACATTTGGATTTTGGCCCACACTTTTCTTTTCCTTGACTTCAATATTTATTTTTTTCCACTTAGGTGTCTCTGTCCTACGAGCACTTCTTACATTTTCAAGTGTTTCTGTGTCCGATTCTTCAGAATCTGACAACATAATGTCAACTTCAGTAGGTATTTCTTGTGGAAGATCAGATGTTTTTCGTAATTCTTCTTCATTTTCCATTTCTTCATCACTTCCACCGCCTCCATCAGGAACTTCAGTTATTACAATATCTGCATGACTCACTGAATTACTTCCTTCTAAATCGGCAACAGCATCCCGCAGAAATCAATGGTGTATTATTTCATTGCCGTAAAATCGCTTTCCATCCATTCCTAGAAGGAGAAAAAAACAATATACATATATATATATATATATATAAGAGTATAAGTAAATAAAACATGCAAAGCATTTTTTTATCGAAATTTGTATATCGCTATGTCCCAGTGTCTCCCTGAGGAGTCATCAAGTTGAAAGTCTCGTCAGCATCGGCTAATTATACATTTATTTTTTATAGTAACCTCGTTGCCTTTTCATACCTCTAAATGACTAGTTTGTATAGAAAATTCAGCAATTTTATTTTTTGTGTTATTATCATTATTATTATTAGGCAGAAGGTGATGCTCTGTAAATTTTTAAACAAAGTTACTGAAATGACCACTTCGACGTCACTAATGAACCATTTAAGAATTTTGCAATGACCAATTTAGGATTTAAGGGAGTAAATTGTACAAATACAAATAGGATATGACCACTAAATAGATAAAATAATATTTTAGGTGCCCACCAGAGGGGCAAACATAAATTCCGTCAGTCGGCTTAGAAGGCGTAAATGGCATATATATATATATATATATATATATATTATATATATATATATATATACATTATAACTGCAAACACGAAGTATAATTAACGTAAAGAACGACGCTTTGTATAGGAGAATTATCCGCGCAAGATGAGAGCGAAAGAACGAAACAAATATATATATATAAATATATATATATATCGTTTGAGCGGCCAGATTGCGCGATACAGATATTCCTGGCAGTTGGCTTAGAAACCCGTCAGTCGGCTTAGAAGGCGTAACCAGCCATTTGGTATATATATTCCCATCTCCTGTTATTCCTTAATATCGTTTACATATACAACCAAAAGAAATAAATAAAACACCATTACATCATTCTGTTTATTTAGATGAGTTATGGGAAAAAATTCATGAACTGTATAGGAAATAAATTTACGTTCAAAAATAATATACAGCAAAAATACACACACATTAAACAAAGGATATGTATACATTCATGAACTATATAACCATTTAATATATGTACGAGCAAATACGCCCTTATAATGTTATAATGTTATAATGTTTCAGACCAACAAAGACCCTAGGATCCACTCATGGTTGGTCTACCTAACTGTGTTCGTAATTGTGTATTGTGTATGACCTCCGCCGTGGTGGCGGAGGGGACCTACAATTTTACGTGGGTTCCGAATCACAAGAACATAAGAAATATTTATAGTGGGCACACCTGGGGCTACTTCGGCCCATCGAGGTGGCTCCACTATGTAAAAACTGCCTGTACATTGGCAACGACCAATTTTTACAAAACTAAATAATTATCAATTTAAAACTAATTAATTATCAATTTAAAACTAAAGATAGAATCTCTGGATCCAGAGGATCAAGTCATAATAGACTACTATCCACAAATATGTTAAACCTTTATCTATTTATAACCGACATGCAAATATATCAGATCCAAAGAATCCAGTCAATTTCATTACGGTATCCATCAATACCAGTACCTTGCCAACCAAAAATAAGTCACGGTCCATATCAATTGCGGACCAAGTCACAATTTACAACCTTATAAATTACAATATATATACTTAGGAGGAAAAGTGTAGGTGTGGCTGTAAAGACTGCACAGTAATGTAGAAATGTGTGTGCACCCATTTTGGGTCTCCCATTTAAAGGTGTTTGTGGGGCAAGAGAAGATCATGAGTTTTGCAATACCTCACAGTACTATGGGGGGGCACCGCTCGGCAGAGGAATCTCTTTAAATGGGGTGTGTGAGGACAGAGAGTATCCCCTAACCCAAGATGCTGCCTACCTATATCCCACAACACTTGCGTTGAGCTGTGGGATCTATCACCTAAATGTACATATATATATGAAATAAACTAGTACCATTCATGCAATAAAAATGGGATTAACACTATCACCAGATGTCCCTCGCAGACATCAAACTACCCAACCTTCTTTTGAAGAAATCACTTGTATCTGAAGTCACCACTTCTTCTGTCAGACTGTTCCAAAACTTAATTACTCTGTTTGTAAAAGTATGTTTTCTTAAATTTGTTCTACATCTTGGCTTAAATAATTTCATACTATGACCTCTAGTCTGGTTATTGTGATCTTTAATGAAAAGAGAATCAAAATCTATCTTATCCAACCCTTAATTTTACTACCTTAAACTATACACAATCTATCAACATATGCGTCTAATCGATTTTTAAACATGTTTATAGACGTGCTACTAATTACTTCTACCGGCAAACTATTCCACCTATTTACTATTCTATGCGTAAAAAAGTTTTTGGCAACTGCTGTCTCGAACCTTCTACTTGTCAACTTACACCCGTTATTTCTAGTCCTATTTTATTGAGATATTTCGAAAAAGCTATCTCTATCTACGTTATCGAGCCCATTCATAATTTTGAAAACCTGGATTAGATCACCCCTTAGCCTCCTAGTCTCAAGTGTAGTCAATTTTAACTGTTTAAGCCTATCCTCATATGACTTTGACCTAAGAGACGGAATCATCTTAGTTGCTCGTCTTTGAACTCTTTCGATTTTGTCTATATCTTTGCGCATATGCGGATTCCAAAATTGGATCGTGCACTCCAAATGTGGTCTAACTAATGATTTATAAAGAGGAACTATAATATCGCGCGATTTGTACTCAAAATTCCGAGCTATAAAACCTAACACTTTGTTCGCATTATTGACCGCTGCTGTACTTTGTTTCGCTACTTTTAAATCACCAATGACTATAACTCCTAAATCTTTTTTCTTCTCTACGCTTATCAACTCTTTCCCTGACATAATATACGCAAAATTGCCGTTACGCGAACCTATATGTAAAATTTTGCACTTATCGAGGTTAACTCTCATTTGCCATGTGACTGACCAATCAACGATTTTATTCAAATCATTCTGGATTTTACCTCTATCTTCGTCATTAATCGCCCTACCACCCAGCTTCGTGTCATCCGCAAACTTTGAAACTGTACTGACTAGGCCGACATCTAAGTCTTTAATATATATAAGAAAAAGCAAGGGGCTCAATACGGAACCCTGAAGAACGCCACTCGCTACATTAGCCCAACATCACTCCGCTCCATGAAAGACCACCCTCTGTTTCCTACCTCGCAACCACTCTTCTATCCAATTTATTACTACACCCCTGATTCCATGAGCCTTAGTTTTCTCAATGAGTCTCTTGTGCGGTACGGTATCAAACGCTTTTTGAAAATCTAAATACACTACATCAACCGCCCGATGACTATCGTAAACGTCAACCACGCTTTGAAAAAATTCTAAAAGATTAGTTAAGCAAGATTTGTTTCGCCTAAAACGTGCTGCGTATTTCTAATTAAGTTATGCAATTCTAAGTGTTCGACTATACGATCAATAATTATTGATTCCAGTAGCTTACCTACAACAGACGTTAAACCTATTGGCCTATAATTTCGCGCCACACCTTTATCGCCTTTCTTAAAGATAGGTGTTACGTTTGCTAACTTGAAATTATCTGGTACGCACCTCTCAGAAATAGACGCATTAAAAGTCTTTGTTAGTAGCACAACAATGCTATCTTTTAATTCTTTTAGTTGTATGGGATATATGGAATCCGGCCCCAGTGATTTATGCGTTTTCATTTTATCAATACAGCGCATTACCTTCCCTTCACTAACCACAATATTATCCAAAAATATTACCATTATCAAAAGGTATTATGTATATGACTGTAGGGATATTCGTAAAGAATTCGTTTAGCGAGGTAGCCATTTCCTTGTTTTCAGAAACTAGATCTCCGTTAACATTTTTCATCGGCCTCAAGACACTTTTTACTGGATTTCTATTGTTGACGTATTGAAAGAATCGTTTGGGGTTTACTTTACCGTCACGAGCTATGGAGATTTCAGCGCTTGGACTTTTTTATTACACTTTTCGCTTCACGCCTTAGAGATATGTAGTTGTTTCGTAACTACAAATTGTCTTTATCGCACTTATGTAGCCTATAAGCCCTATTTATACTCTTTATAATGTCCCCTACTCTAGAAGTAAACCACAAGGGCTTGTTATTTACTTTCGCACGCTTAATTTTGTCGGTACACATTCCTCATTTATAGTCCTAAATACTGTTTCAAACGATTCCCACATTAGTTTTGCGTTGGAGTTCCCCATTACGTTTTCCCAATTGACGCGTGACAATTTATTTCGAAATTTACAAAAGTCTGCGTGCTGGAAGTTATGAATTTTAGTCGAGTTAGCTGGTTTCGAGTGACTTACTGAGAGGACAAACTCTACCATATTGTGATCGCTATTGCTTAACGGTTCTATTACTTAAAGATCAGTAATTAGCCTATCAGCTAATTAGCCTATTAGCTTATATATACATATATATATATAAATATATATAAACACCAAAACTTATATAAAAATAATAATAGTAGGGGATAAAACTATGTACCCTTTAATATATATATATATATATATATATATATATATATATATATATATAAACAGCAGAACGTATATAAAATCAAAATACATACACTTTATGTTCTACCGCGTTTAACTAAAATACTAAACTCGCACGTGATCGAGTCTACAGTTATAGCATTGTTGCTTTGTACTATACAATAAATATGATTTAGCATTATTTCACCACTCAAGGTGTGCGAGTGCCTATACTCGATGTAGAGGGCCTTCATATCGTTCAATACTATTTTTGTGCCCAACTTACAATTGGTTGGCAAGTTATCTTTAAACACGGACAAAATACAATCAAAAGCACGAACAAAGAGGGCGTCGTTAGCCACAACATCATTATTAAATTCAAGTTTATAAACACTCCTTTCCAATCGAAGGTTTTTTCTTACCGATCCGAGCTTTTCAATCGTGAATTCTTCTTCACAACGCATAGCGGCAGTTGAAATAATCTTCTAAATCGTAACGACAGCACCTCATTATATAAAGATACAACGCTTCAGGGTAAACAGTGTAGGCGAGCTCTACCCTATACCGCTCAAGTCGTTTGTACCAAAGTTCATGATATTTCGAAGAGTCTAAACCATTTAAATAAGCATCCAGCTCTAGACCATTCTCGCCATGTTCATTCCTACATTCGATAAACCCGTCGAGCAGAGTGGTGTATGCGTATTCAAGAACCGTATCGAAATAAACCATATCCGTAACACGTGCTGCTAATGTAGGTTTTAGTTTGCGGAAACCAACGATTTCAAACATTCTGTCGAGGATGAAACGCTTTCGCGTGGGGAGAAGAACGTTATTATCAGATGCAGTCCTTCACATCAGTCGTATATCAATGCATGGCTGATCGTTATTTATACACAACGTACAAACAATGGCATATGAGGGGGCATCACTAATCTGTTCTCTTCTTGTACCTACACCTGCTGGTATTTTATAATGATCCTCACCCCACTTCTCAACTATCACGAAGACTCTATTCATCTCCTCAATACTTAAATAAACAACATTACGTTTACCAGGTTTGCTTGTCTACAAGTCGTTTTAAGTACATAGTTAATGGCACCGGTTTTACGTCTGAACACACGCAATAACTTCGTTACGGACACGTCGTATACGGCATTGAGAATGCTGCTCAAAGGAAGCTCCATCGTTTTCTATTGTGAGAGTGCACAGCCAGTCGGGTCAAGCTCTAAGATAACTATGACCAGACGGTGTGCTGTCTGGCTCGGGGACAGGTGTGGAGGAGTGAGTCATACCAAGCGTTAATGTTTCGTGTACGGGTTTGTTACAGCATGAAGAAATTATGCGAGTACTTGTACCCATTATACCGACCAATTTCCGATACATGGGGCAATATCGGTTTTAATGTTTTATCGGAATGCGCACTAGACGTTCATTTCCACAAACTAAAATCATTAACAATGCGGCGCACTATTTGAGAGAAATATATGCCCGTATTTATCCTTTTTGTTTAACATTCGATACTCGTCTCTAAATTCTATTAAAAACTCACAATGGCCTTTAGCCACAACCTCACTGCGAACCTCGTCATGATATATATGAATGTAATGGTAAAAGTACTTTAGCTTGACCATGATGACAAGGTTTACATTCTCAGCCGCAGGGTACGAGTACTCGGTATGATGCAGCATGACATAATGCCTCTTGTCAACCGCTCATCAACAAGACTCACTAACCATACCCGTTGCTTCTCTTGTGCACGCGTTGTTTCTTTCACCTCACGATATATGTACGCTTTTATACAGTTTAGCCCTACAACGTAGTCCATTACATCGTTTGTGCCGCGAAACCCGGCAATGCCCGGCCAGAATATCCATAGAGTATTTGAACATCTTGTTCCTCAAGCTTCGCGCGGTTCAATGTAGCCTTAAAAGCCTCAAAGGAGGGGGGGCGCTAGGCCGTCTTTCAGTACTCACCACATCTTCCGACTTTCCTGAATGCCACTTCATAAACGTCGAACACGCAATATCTAAAGTAGCCATCACTACTTTTCGTCTACGTGAGAATTCTTCAAATATGCGTCTGAGATCCAGGGCTTGCAGCGGCCAACTGAGCACGCAGGGGTAGAGATATGCCCAGGTAGTAGCAGGAGTCACGTGACCATTTGATTGATCTTACAGAGGGCTGAGCTTAGGACTTTTTCCTGTGCATACGCACGCACAAACACACAAAGGAGAAAATGAAACCCTAACTGAAACATTTACATATTCAAATATACGTAATAAATAAACATATCGTTAACACTAGACATATATAACATTCAGTTACTATGGTACCCAAAGGGTACGGTATCATAGGTACCAAGCACCTGATAACGTTTCTTATAGGTGTTATGACACACCTTTGTGCCCTTAAGTTCCTTCACACACCCGTTTCTGCGCCCGAAAATTGTAGGTTCCTACAGTCAGTTGGGAAGGTTGGCCGCCCTCATCTTCTAAGCACACTAGCTCCTTCACCGAGTCAAAGTTAACGACCCATCAGTCCGCCTGGTTAAGCGTGATGCCCTTCGCCTTCACGATATAGTTCAGCTCTTTCCCCATCCTCACCCGCACCCCATAAGTTTTTGGCCCTGTTGAGACAAAGGAGTCAGCGCATGCACCATCACCATACTTATCCTTTATCTCGTCAGTCAACTCTCCGAGGAATTCCGCAATAGGCGGCATGTATTCACCCTCCCTCTCTGTGAATATTACGCTATCTGTATCAGCGTACAGCACCCTCCGCCCAAGAGAGTGCGGTAGTCCCCAAAGCTTGATGCGTGCGTATGCCGTTGTGAAGCTGGTTACAGGTATGTTTGTAACACGTGAGGTATCTGTGGCCAGTTTGGTGATGTACTTTATTATATACATGTTACCAACATTCACGATCTCCATATCCTCTTTATCGGGGGCATTGGCATAATCCCACACCTCGTTATAACTTTGGGCCAAATGAACGTTCCTCTTTCCTGTATTCTGTGCAAACTTTGCACTTAAGCGCTTGCCATGGTTCTTAACAATTTGAGCCCGGTCAAGTTGTATCCCTTCACGGTCACGGTAACGCTGAATATAAGCCGATTTTTCACCCTCGCTCTCAACCCCTTGTGGGTAGCCTGATGCTTCTACTTTATCCTTCAAAAAAGTATTTATATACGGCGTGAAAAAGTTGGGTAGCTTCTGAAACCTCCACACCTCATATATCTTCAATATTCTGTAACCATGCCGGAGGGCTAGCGACAGCTCAGGACTTGTATATACATCTCTGATCTTCTGCTAGGTTGGCTGTGTGATTATAGGTCCCATTATTCTCCTCTGCGCACTTCCACAGGGGAAACATGAGCTTGTGATCTATGACGACGGGGAAGATCGGCATTCATAAATCGCGAGGGGGGAGCACGTCTACGAAAGAAAGACCGAAATAGTACCCGTTCAAATTTGTTGAGAACACCTCGCTGGGGGGCAGGGAGGTCCCACCAGTTTTTCAGGTGCACCTACAGGGTACGGACTTCTTCAACACGTAGGGATATAAAGAACAGAAGTCGTAGTAATGGAGTTTCACGCCCTCCGCAGGCGGAAAGTATAAGTTGAATGGGTTTGTACGCCCTCCGAACAAGTTATCACCCCATTTGAGAGGATCCAACACCATTGAGTGTTTGATCGTGTTTATTTCTTCACGTACTGTCCATCTGTTTCCATCCGTGCATCATACTCAATTACTCATGCTCCCACAAGACCTTGTGAGTGAACTGGGAGCCTAAAAGTTGATTGCGGGTGCGGGTCCATGCAAGACTATCGGCAGATCTAACGTGGATTCCACACTCAGGACGTGGGCATCCATGCCACCAGCAACCGTTAAAGGAGTACACAGTCTTCTCACCAGTGGCACGGTCTTCGCTTAGACCATCAACCAAAAAACACGACAAATGACCTTAATGGATACTTCCCCTGTGTTGCAGGCAAGTTTTATGTATACACCTGTCTGTTGCTGTATGTGTATGAGAAACTAAATAGCCTTGTGCCCATAACTGCGAGGGTTGTTTCTGTGAATGATGGCTAAGGTATCTTTCGGCATGAAATTGTTCTTGAACACAGTAAAGCACAATGATGCGATTGTGGCTGCGACTTGCAACGGATTGCAGTTGAAACGGTCTATGTACAGTGCTTACAAGAAGTCTCGCGCCTCTGTCTCGTCCCAAGCTAGTCTGTTAGGTATAAAATGGGCGGTCCTTATGGCAGCGGAGGTGTGTTCGGATTGGTGCACATAATTGCTCTAACCCCATCAATGATGTCCACATTATCATTGTGTTAATCACTCTATCTATTTATTTATAGAGACATACTGTATATAGATATATATATATAGAGTATGCAGGGGATAACGTGTCTCAGTCCCAGCTATGGTAGTGTCTTACAATTAACAGTCCCAAGTGCAAGTTACGTTAACACCACATAAACTACCCTGGACTAAAATAACATACGTGAAGCCCTTACCCACAAACCATTTAAAAGCTCTCTCTCTCTCTCTCTCTCTCTCTCTCTCTCTCTCTCTGTCTCTGTCTCTTTGTCTCTCTGACAGGTTGAGCGAATGGTCTGCTACTTGGCAGATGCCATTCAACTTGGACAAATGTAAGGTAATGCACATAGGTTATAAAAATCCAAAGACCGATTACTCTCTCTTGGGAAGGAACTTGACTGAGACCGATCTAGAGAAAGACTTAGGAGTCTATATCAGCAACGATCTGAAACCGTCGAAGCACTGTGCAGAAGTCGAAAAGAGGGCCTTAAAATTATTAGGTTATATTAAAAGACAGTTCCAGTTTCGGAACAAGGAGACTGTAATGTCTCTTTATAATTCTCTAGTCAGACCTCAACTGGAATACTGTGCGCAGTTTTGGTCTCCATCCCTCAGGAAGGACATAGAAAGGTTAGAAAGAGTACAAGCAAGGGCTACAAAATTGATCCCTTCAATGAGAATGCAAAGCTACCAACGGAGATTGGAGCGCCTAAATCTGTTTAGCTTAGAGAGGAGGAGGTTGCGAGGTCAGCTTATTCAAGTCTTCAAGATGCTCAAAAGAATAGACAGGGTAGATTACAGAAACTTATTCTCACTTAATGCCAATCCGACAAGAAATAATGGGTTTAAACTGGAACTAAAGACATTTAGGACTTCTGTCTGCGGAAATTTCTTTTCCTATAAAATAGTTAATATCTGGAACCAACTTCCCTCAGAGGTTGTTTCCAGTCAAAGTGTAAATGTGTTTAAAAATAGGCTAGACAAAGTACTGAATACTCTCATAGTTTAAGATTAAAACATAAGAAAACTCTGCAGGAGTTCGCTTGCACGGTGTCTCTGTGAGCAAGCTAAATATAGAGCTATTTATATATTCTCCACTTTCCTGTAAAATTTCCTTGGCTACTTTTCCAGGGTCAAGGTATTTTCTTCAACCTTTTTCCGTACCTGCCTCTGGCAGGGAGGGAGCGGAGGGTGGGGAGAGAGCCTTCTACTTTTCTATCCAGTTTTCTACTACTGCTAGGATAGTTGAAAGAAAAATAAACTTTTAATAACAGGAACCTCCCAGAGTGGACCGAAAGATCTTTGAGGCTTCCTCTTGTCCTTGTAACTCCTTGTAACTCTGTCTCTGTCTCTCTCTGTCTCTCTGTCTGTCTCTGTCTCTCTGTCTTTGTCTGTCTCTCTGTCTGTCTCTCTGTCTGTCTGTCTCTCTCTCTGTCTCTCTCTCTCCAAACTAATCTATCATGTTTTGCGACTTTTTAACTCAGGTAGGATTCAATTCCATTCCTATAGTGTAAGAGATACTTAAATTCATGTGCGTATTATGCCATATGATGTGCGTAATAAATAATCATTTTTAAATAGTTAGAGCGTTCAAGGTCATCTGTAATAATCTATAGACTACCCCTCAAGCCCACTCTCAACACTTAGATTCCCCTAAGACACAGGAGTCTTCAAGTAACATGAATGCGTAGAGATCTAAGGTGTTAGATTCCATATTATATAATTTATGTGCTGGATTTAAGAACGCTGGCATTGAAGGATGGAAGGAAGGGACAGTAAAAGCGATAATAGGTTTAATGAAGGAAGTAGAATGAGGATGGAGGTAAGCGTTGCTATGGCGAAGGAAACGAGGTTGGGTGGGGAATTACGAAGGGAGGAGGAAATGCTAAACACAAACTCAAATATTTATTTTAATGCCCTAGACCTAGAAAGACAAAGAGCAAAATACCTTAAACTAACAATGAATTGACAGAAACAGAAGAGCCTGGTCTTAGACGCACTGATAGGTTTAGCGTATGTGGCTAGAGGCCGCCACTCAGAATCACCACTACTACCTAAGTCATAATAAGGTTATTTACTATGACAGAGTAGTCATGAGTAGTTATGGAAATAAAATATGATTATACTGTTCATGGCTGACTATATTCAGTTGGGATATAAACTATTGCTGACAATCTTTGGATTCTTGGCTTTTAAGACGAATTTTTTATGCATATGTTCAACAAAATAGGAAATTGGCTGATTATTATTACCATTCGAAGGGTTGGTACCCTTCACAACCGAAATCAATTTCAGAAGGGGTGCATGGTATCCTCATTTCCTTTATCGTCCCAGCACGCTTCACATAAGCCATTTACACAAAGATGGAAAGGCCGTCTGTGCACCACGAGACGACCCAGCCAATGCGGGGAGCAATGGTGACATTGCATGAATATGGTGTGCCAATAACAGAAATATCAAGACGACTAGATGTTCATCGAAACACTGTGGAACGGTGGATTCATCGGTATGAAGCAGAAAACTCAATCGCTACTTTGCCGAGGTCTGGTCCTCCGCGTTCAACATCTCAAGAGGAAGATGCTGCGATTGTTAATCATGCCAGAGAGCAGCCGTTTGTTCCAGCGACGCATATTTACAGACACCTGAACCTTCGTTGTAGCGCAAATAAAGTGAACAACAGACTTCACGAGGCAGGGTATTTTTCTCGCCGTCCAGCTATAAAACCTGCATTGACGATTGAGCATAAAGAGGCGCGGATGGGATTTGCCTTGCAATACTTGCCGCAGGAGGAAGAATTCTGGAGAAAAGTTGTGTACTGTGACGAAAAAACATTTTCAACAGATAGTCATGGTTCCCTGCATTATTGGAGGCAGCGCGGAAAACGCTATGAAGAAGGAAATGTTTTCCAGAATAAACGTAGTGGTCACATCAATTTCGGTGTGTGGGGCTGGATGTCTGGCTATGGTGTCGGAGAATTGACTCAAGTAGATGGACCGGAACCATTTTACTTAATGGAAGATAACAGTCCCATTCATAGGAGTAACGTTGTGAGAGCGTGGTACGAAGATCACCCAGAGATTATTAATCTAATTCTGCCACCACGTTCTCCTGATTTGAATCCGATTGAAAACCTTTGGGCAATAATGATTAACGAATTGTAGCAACGCAATGAAAGAACATTTGAAGCACTTTTAGCTCACACGAGGAATAGTTGGGAGAGCTTACGCCGAACACCAAACATTCCCGACAATCTGGCCTCTTCTATGTCGCAACGATTGCAAGAAATTATTGATGCTGGAGGAAGCTATACGAAATACTGATGTTAAAGCCATGACGTAAATGTGTATCGAATATATATTTATGTTAATATAGAATTTTATTTTATTTTTATGTTTGACATCTATAAAAGTATATATTGTGACCATGAAAGAACTTTACTTATCCTTAGTTAGAATCTTTTCTTGCATTGTCTACGCTCGTGGACATGATAATATATGCATTGTTGAAACAAACTATGAGAAGGTAATAGTTTCAGGAAAAAAATAAAAACTGGCAACATCGAGGTCATCACATGTTTATGGGAATTGTCATATGATATGCTACCGATAAACTCTTATATACTACTATATACAATATACTATATTACGTAATAATTACGATGAACAAATCAAATGCAAATTTCTCTGATTCACGGCACACCAGTCTTGCTTTAGACTAATGACTTTCATAAGATGGAATAGGTTTAACATAGTTCGTTTAATAGGTTACCACTTAAAACAATGGATAAACTATCTACAGTATTAGTGAGACGACCGTGACTTCCTCGAAATGCGAGCGCGTGAGAGGTTCACTGAGGAATTTGTTCATTAGATTCTTCACGTAGGATATAAGCTTATATCACAAACAACAATATTGACAACAATTCCCAACAATTACTTAATATCAATAATTGCATTTGAGCAAATAATTTAGACCTACGTCAAAATAACTTAGGTATCATGCCATGATTTGGGATATTTGCCGAATTGGTCGTTCTCTATAGTCTACAGTATATATTGAAACGGTATAATGTAATGCCCAGCTAATATTATGATGACTAGGATTGCTCCATAACCATCCCAACATCCCAAAACTTGCTCCATTGTGCTTCTTAATCATTTGTATTTTAAACACTAAAATGTAGCAGAAGTCACGTAATAATGGACGTCATTGATTGTGTTAGAGCAGTTATGTGCATCAATCCGAACACACCTCCGCTGCCATAAGGACCGCCCATTTTATACCTAACAGACTAGCTTGGGACGAGACAGAAGCGTGAGACTTCTTGTAAGCACAGTACATCCTTCTAAAGGCCTGGAAACATACTCTAAGCACGCGCACATCATTCACGCAATAATGCTCACATTCATCAGCTATATTCTAAAGATTAGCTTCATTAAAACTGTTGTAGTAGCGGTCAAAATCTTCACGCTCACTCTCACTCATGTTGGGGTAGTTAAAGTATTGTTTTGGGGGAGGTAGTCTTACGTAATTTAAACTGTCGCTTGCAGGGGCGTCGATTACTCTAAAATAGTGGAGGGGAACACTTCGCCTTCAAACTGCGAGTCAAATAATACTCTGAGTAGCTGTTGCGTGTAGTATATCAATGTCGTAATATACCATTTACCCGTTTTTTGTATTTTTCTCAGCATGTTGAAAAAACCTCAATTGTATTTAATCATTTTATGCCTTTTTTTATTTAAACATTTTTTTTGACAGAAATAAGAAACGCAATACAAACTATTTATAATATTGAACCTTTCATGTAACATAATATCACACAGATGTTTGGATATATGGACATATGGATATTTTTCTATAGACAAATTTCGCCAGCCCAAATTATTATCATTTCTACCAAGACACACAAATGCTACGCGCAATTATTAAAATGCAAATTGACTGCTAAATTCCATAATAAATATACACTGGTGTTCATGACAATAACTTATAATATTGCTATTACATTTGCATATGCGTATAATACGACATATAACTTCTAATTAGGTGCCATTAATAGTGAGCATTTATAGCAATTCATCCACGAAAGTCGGGGGACAAGTGGTAGGTTGTACCCCCCTTTGTAAAAATATGAGGGGACATGTCCCCTGCGTCCCCCCCCCGCAATCGGCGCCTATGGTTGCTAATGAAGAAAGTGTAAGGGAAATACCTTTTGAATCTTCGGCGGCTAAACCCATCACCTTGGGTAGCTTGGCTAGTTTACAAGATGTGAATAATAAAGTATCTTTAAACTGAACATTACCTCTTATTGCATTTGTATAAGTTTGTTTCCCCTTTTCAAAGGGTCGCCTGTAAATATCTCCGATGACTCGTGTTCAAGCAGCTCCTTATAAAGGAACTGCATGTCAAATTTCGCCCCGTTATGGGCAAGAATATACACAGTCACTTTTTTTAACTTGTCCGCTAACTTGACAATATAGGACACAAAGAGTTTCACAGGGGTGTCGTGTGCATTCGTTTTAAAAACGTTTGTCTGTTTACCGCATTTGTGACAGTCATCACACTCAACCTCCATGCACTCATCGCAGATAGTCTGGCTTACGAGTAGATGTGGGATAACCTCTTTGGTGTCAGGGTTTGTGTGAGTTTCTATATCGTAGTACACGGTTATACATGGTTTATTTTTAGGCTTAGCATTTTTCATATAACGTACATGCTTTACTCCGTCCGCCTTATATTTTTCATGACATGTAGAACAGTGAATTTCATCACATTTATGCGTGAATTTCCCCCAATTATCCATTGTGTGAAACATGGCACATTCACAGATTCTCATTTTCCTGCAATTGCCAATTGACTTATGGAGCTCAAAGCATTTATTATTGAAAAATGTACGTCTGCACTCATTACATTCCCCCTTCTCGGCTTCAACTACACGACTTTCACATTTGGGGCTTTTACACTGCTCACAAACCATGTGACATTCCTTGCAATGCTTCACTATATCCTCCGCAAACTCGTGACATCCCTTACACAAATCATGATGCCGTCCATATTTTCGACTTTTATCATAACTAGCGTAAAGAGCCCTTATATTACGGATGGGGAGATACGTTGACCCTGACAATCCCAAAATACGTGGAGGTCTTGCGCGATCTCTCACTCAGCTTTTAAAAATATATAGTCCTACGACGATCATCCATTCCAAATACAACTATACGAACATTCATTTCCTGCTCTACCCTTCTCAGCTCTTCAGGGCCCATATTACACTCACAATCAAGCTTGCAATCTGAAGCCAGTTTACGAGCACGCTGCACAACCGTAGACAACCAAATTTTTTGCGTCCATGTATTTTGCACAGTGAACATATGAGCTAAGACTATTGCTATAAAGCCGCAACCACGATCGACGTTTATATGTTTTCGGTAAATAACCGGGGAATTGAAATTAAGAGTATAAGGTGTGGTACTATGACCCGCAACCAGGAATTCTCTGTCAATATCTACCGTGAAGTTGTCTACATTGAAGGCTGTACTACTGTGAGATCTCTGTATTATTAGGGTGTGTCAATTTTGGGGGTGAAATGACTAAATTGAAAATCATGTGATTTGGTAGCAATTTAATGTAATCATTTGGCATACAAAATAATATCCTTGCTTCAAAAACAATAAAAAATAACTCCCACCTACATCAATTTTAATTCAAATATTCCATTTTTCCGTAAATTCGTAACAAAATAACAAATGTGCGCAAACATCCTATCAACATTTAAAGTGGCAATAAGATATCATTCAGAGTCTTTATTTGAAAGTAACCAATGCAGTCATGTCCTTTTTGCTGCGGTTCCTTGACATCAGCATTCGGCTTGCTACTTGCGCTTTGATGTAGCCTTCTCGCCTCTCGTGACTGTAAACTTGACTAGCTGCTTCTGTGACCATTTTCACACATCTCTCCACACTCTGAGTGTGAGAAGGCCACTTTGGCACTTGCACTGGGGCCTCTTTAAGTTGTGTTAAATCTGTGTTTGTTATACATGTTGTCAGTGGTGGCTCCAAAACTTCCGAACTCAAGTTAACTAATTCTGACAATTTCGTGGCATTGACGTTTATCGGAGGTACCTTCCTTGTCTGAACAGAGCAGTCTCCCAGCTGGTCATCATCTAGTGATGTTCCTCTAAGCTTTAGAATGATTTCCACAGCCTCAGTTCGCTCTTTGGTACATTGGCTGCAGAGTATTGCTTGCAAAACTGCCTCTGGCCTAGCATACCAAGCGGACCTTCTCACCACAGGTAACACGATGTCCACCACTACTTTCCTTTGGGTTCTCAGTAGCTGTAATTGAAACAAGATGTGGTTGGGCCCCTCCATCCACACTGGATTAAGTTTTACATTGAACCAGTGAGGAAGATAAAACCCAATAATAAATTCAACAATCAACATCAAATTCTGTAGCATTTTGCCCTTCAGTGCATGTTTGGAAACCCAAATCCTGCAGAAACGAATCGCTGTAGTTAACCAACGACTGTGACTTAAAGGTCTAATCTCCAAGAGAGTCAGATTTTGAGGCAACTCTCCTGATCTGATTGCTTGAACAATACGATAAGCGTAAGATTGATCCGTGCTGAGGTCTTTGATAACTTCTTCAGACAACACTGGAAGGGGAGGGCCTACTTCGACCTTTGGAAATTTTGTATTTATTTCTAATTCCGTTGCTTCATCTAGCATGTTGCCAAGGGGGCCTGACCACTTGTTGTTGCTCTTTGTAGGACCATCAAGTTCCTGGATGAAACGACGAAAAGGTAGTTCCCCAGTGTGCAAATCACATACAATCCAAACAAGCCTTCTTCCAAATTTTTTCTCTAAATGCGTCATAACACCGCCCCGCCATCCAGTGTTCACCGCAGTTGAGTCTCCACCAACGGCCTGCAGTGAACTGTCAAGTCTTCTTTCTTGAAGCCAACATATTATTTGATCAGCAATTGCCTCTGCATGTTTCTTGCCTTCTACTTCTGCTTCAGGAACAAAGTGAAACAAATAGCGGCCACCAGGTTCGGAACACAGAGTAGTGTTGTTCTTTGATGAGACTGGGAAACTTTCTGTCCATTCCCTCTACCTCTAGGAGAACTTTTGTGTCATCTCTTCTTCCATCAAACAAAAGGCAAGAGAGACCTTCCTCTTTCAAATCTTTTTCATGCTGATCAGATATTTCCTTCATTATTTTTTCTTGTGCTCTTCTTATCTTATTATGATCTATCACTAAGGATGTATCCTCTCGGCTGATGAGGCCTGCATCTATCCAAGCGGTAGTGGCAATCTCTGCAGTCTCTCGTAGCCCCGTATGGTGGCGAAAACTGGCAAGGGCAATGTTTGAGATGTCTTTAGTGTTGTATTTCATTCTCTTCGGCGAAGGTTCAGATGGCATTTTGGAGCTATCATCTGATGTTGCTTCTTTCTGTTCATCTGAACAGCTAGCTTTCAAAGAAGTGAGAAACCTCTTGATAGAGCTCTTCATCTCTTTGGGTGGCTTCTTCACTCTTCTTTTTCTTCCTTTCTTCCATCTCTCGGATTTTCTCTTTTTTCTTAGCAATAACAATTTGTTTTTTGGTTTCTGAATAATCTGCCGAACCAATCTGCATACTTCCTTGGCCTCCTGCCTTTGTTCTCTGCGCCTTTATGAAAGCCAGCTCCAAAACAGGGATCTTGTTCTCACGAGGACAGCGACAATCAATGTGAGGGTGAGGTTCTCTTCTGCATGAGGGAGAACAATTGGCTTCAGAACACAACTCTATTGGACACTGGCAGTTAAAAATGTCAAGAAGAGTATCAAGTGTGTGCAGAAATTTATTTTTCTTTGCTAGTTTTCCTTTGCCAAGTGATGTCTCAACTGCTTTGTGCCACACCTTTGTTAATTTTAGCTCGATAGTTCTATAGTGATTGAGTACAGGTGGTTTGAATAAAACATTAGCTTTTTTCCACTGATGCAGAAGAGGGGGAATCATGTCCCTTATGAGCTCTTTCTCTGTGTAGTTCCTTCTATCCTTTGTATTTTGTTCACGAAGGAGTAACCCTAGTCTCAGCATGTCTCGCACTGTTGGTAGTTCTGATACGGGAAGCTCCTTGCCTGTACCGACTAACAGGCTCAAGTGGCATGACAACTGACCTCTTGTTTTCAATTTTGGCATCTTAGGAATATCTGAAGAGAAAGAAAAACATTTAATTATTTTATATCAATTATGATGTTTCAAAGTTTAGTCATTCGATGTTCTAAAATTCAATAAAAAAATATTTCATGGGATTACAACATAATTAGACAGAAGAATATGATAATAATAAATAATTGTAATAATCAATAATCCATACTTACAGTTAAACTGTAGTATTCGTCTAGTAGAATAACTATGAAGTAGGTACAAGAGCAATAACAGCAAACCACCGTCTATGACATCTAAGAGGCAACTGAGAGTGAGGGACAGTTCTATTCATGTTGTGACTTGTACATTGTACAACAACTATATGACCTTGAAAACACTCCATATGCGATCAGTGGGATAATTCTGTGACAGATGAATAGTTTATCAATTTATGTCCTATTATTTAGTAAACGAGTCAATTTCTGAAACTTTAAGGTAAAATTGATGTAGGTAAGGGTTATTTTATTTCATTTTGGTTGGCCAATTTCAAGTTTTGACATGAAAAGACACTATATTTTCACTACCAAAATTGATTTGAAAAAAGATGACAAAATTGACACCCTACTGCATTATACGCCCAAGATATATTCTATATCTACATCGGCCAAGCGTCTAAATGGTATTACTTCCCAAAAATCATCTACTTCCCCGTCAACTGACCCGAACCCGAAGGACAACCTCTTCCGGACTTCACGTTCTTCGCGGGTCTGAAGGGCAAACTCCACAGTACGCTCAACTACGCGCCGCAGTCCGTGTTCAATACGGTTGCTATACAGGGTTCCAGGATCAACCCTCACTACGTACCGATTTCTAGTCAGGGCCGGGGTGGGATTAGCGGTGCGCACCAGCTCAAATGTTATACCTTCCTCCACAGCACGAGAAGCTGCTGGTGTGGAGGATGTACCCGGAATTGAACAAGAATAAGGGAGCTAGTGTGGAGGTTGTGTCGTAAGACGAAGAGGGCTGGGGCTCTATTACTGGGGGTCTAGCAACCGATGCAATCCTGGCGCGTTTTATACCTGACGTGGAAGGTTCTTCATCATCCGAAGTGCTATCCAAAGATTGGGACAGATTTCTTTCAACTGCTTTTGATGAAGGTAACTTAGGAGTCCAAGTGCTGTCATGTTGTCTTTCAACTCTTTCGGCAAATTTGGAAGGCTCCCAATTTCAGTGGCCAGATCTCTCCCATCAATATCAGCTTCTTCTCCACAGCTTAATGTTTTCCCAAGTTCTTCACATTCCTCTGTCACTGCCTCATTGATCATATTTGGAAAGTTAAGCAACACTCCAAACTTACTTCTTACTTCCCCTAGTGTTTTGAATCTGTCATCTAAAGATCCAATGGTTGAGGCGGCCACCACATTGAAAAATGTGACTTTCATCCTCTTTATTGCATCGTTTATGGGTTCATCTGGAGATTCATAAGCAAAGTGTGTCTTTGTGCTTCTTATCCTCTTCTCTTTGTGGACAGCCTCCACATGCATATCTTCGCATATCTCTTTTGCAGTGGCTTGTGCTCCAGCAAAACCATTATCTCTGTATTTTATGAAAAATGCTTTTGTCTTCTCTAGGAGGTTAACTGCCACATCCAGGTGTATCTCGGCAGATTGTAGGAGCTTGCTGACACTGTTGATTTTGGAGAGGATATCATACCATACTACAGTGCAGATCTGAAATCTAAATGACCCCACCTCCTCTGCCAAAGATTGTGCCTCAATTTTTGTTGTAGCATCTGTTGTCTTTTCCCTGACCTCCAACAATGCCTCCCTTATCATAGAGGCCTGATAACGCAAAGACTCAATACTTTTAAGTCGGCTTTCCAACCTCGTTTCACTCCAGGACTTTAGAGTGATGCTGACATACTGTTTCAAAATAGTCGATCGTTGAGGTGCTGCTGAGAACAAATTGTATACTTTTTGTACATATCCAAAGAAGCTTGTGGCATCTATGGAGCTTTTGACTGCATCAGCCACTGCAAGGTTCAAGGTATATGCCCCACAAGGTACATAAAGTGCACGAGTGTTTTCTTCTAGGAGCCTTGCTTAAACACCCTTACTCTTTCCCTTCATATTGGCTTCATTGTCGTAAGACTGCCCTCTGCAATCATTGAAGGGTAAGTTTAGCTCCTCAAGCCTTTTGAAAATGAGAGAGGACAAACCGAGACCTGTTGTTTCTGATGCCACAAGGAATCCCAGAAAGTATTTCTTCTAGTTTGACAGTTCTGGTGATAACTGACATTTGTTCTTGATGGCTTAGGTCAGGAGTACAATCCCAAATAATGGCATAGTATTTGAACTGCTTAATTTCTGTCACCATTTTCTCAACTATTTTGTCACTGATGGAGGTAATCAGCTCATTTTGAATAGTTTTGCCTAAATAGGTAGCATGAGTTCCCACTCCACTTTCTACCCAGTTGATATGCTGTTTCAAAATTGGCAAGAAGTTCTACCTCGTTTAGGAAGTTGCCATTGCTTTGATGGTGCAATTTGTCAACAGAAACCCTAAAGACTTGATGATGCAAACTAAACGAGTGGGTACTTCCCTCCAACGCTTCCTCTCGGCTTCTGCAAGAGACACTTCTACCTGGTCAATGGTCTTCCCCTTCTTAAGACGCAGGTAAAGCTCCTTCCATATTACCATGTTCTTAGTGTGTTCTGGGTTATTTTCATGGTTTTCAATAATGTACCTAAATGGATCCAGTCTGACAGTCCTTCTGTGATCAACTTGTAGGTCTTTTTTGAAAACAATTTACAACAGAAGCAATAGACTACATTGTTTTTTCTTGAATAGAGAAGCCAACTCCGCTTAATTTTCTCCCCATTGATTAATGTCCTATAACTGTTGTGAATGTTAAAGCTTCTACCATCTCCTCTTTTAGGAAATGTGAACTCAGGACCAACCACAAATGGCCCTCTGCTGACCAAATCTGTCCTGATTTCATCTGACAAAACAGATGGCCAGTCAGCTGGATCAAGTGGCTGAGCTAAATTAGAGTATTGAGATGAGAAAGGTGGAAGATGCTGTTCTGATGCTCCATCAGCAGCAGTTACATCAGTGGAGGAAGAAGACAGCCCTGGTACCTGTGCTGATGCTCCCTCAGCAGCAGTGACATCAGTGGAGGAAGAAGAAAGTCTGTATGCAAAGAAAGTCTGTATACAAAGGCAACAAAGCACTTGCTGTTCCGTTCTACAGGGCTCCAATAAACCTTAGCCCCCCCCGCCCATGGCCTAAACCATTAGAGGCACAGTAAAACTAAACATACCTTACAAAAGAGAATTTGTTCCCGCCATTGGCTTCCAAGGCAGACTGAATTCGCTTTGGGTAGCTTGCCAAAAGTGACGTGAATAGATCTTGATCATTACGCAAACTTGCTAAAACAGTTTCAATGTGTTGCGTCATTGTATCCTTCGAAAATCGATTTGCTGCAGGTTCTTGAAACAAGAGACATTCAACCTTGTCCTTTATAACTGATCCAATGTATTCACAGACGTTCATGTCAGGAGAATTTCCTGGCCATTCTTCATTTCCAAAGAAATCGATCTCATGGTTCCGCAACAACTGTTGAGTGGCTAATGCCTTAAAGCAGGGGGCCTTATCGTGCAGAAGTGTGACCTGATCGATATCCATAACATTGTTTGGGTTTCTTAGAAAAGGAATGACATGCTGGGATAGAATAATATCACGAAAATACTGTCCATCCCAACTCTGACCATTTGGCTTCAGCACCCACATGAGCTTCTTTGCAGTGAACAAAACAAACACACCAACACAGTCTGGACTTTTTAATAATTCGCGATAATGTTCATTGTCATCGATTTCATCTGGTGTTGTGGCCCACACTCGATCATTTTGGTAGTTAGGCCGACGTTTACGTAAACAAAAAATTCATCGGAGACAGCTAAATGCATGAAATCTTCAAGATAATGGGCAAACCACATTCTGTCATCGATGTTAAGTCGAGTTTTTCTTGGCTTTGGAAGTTCATGCCAAGGCTTTAAACCTTGCCTATGACGGTGCAGTCGAATGATCTCACCACTAACGCTCTTTCCTCTCAACACTTCGATCTCTCTACAAAGTTTAGCACAGCTGTTTTTCCGCTTACGCGTACCGCTTTCAATGATGTCCTTTGTTTCCTGAGAGAGTGGCAAATTTGAGCGCCCAGATTTGGTTGTATCCATTTCACATTCATACAAAGTTCTATTCGAATTTCTTTTGACGAAGTCCTCACTTCTTCGCAACTTTTTGGCAACCCATGAACGTGTTATAAAGGTGGCTCCAGCATCACGAGCTTCCCGAAATGTTATTGCTCGTATGCGATCTATCACACGTTGCCTCTCCGAATCACCAATTAATTGAGAAGCCATTATATTATCACTTTATCAGCTAAAGTAATTTTAATACTTGCAATAAATAAAGAATTTTATATATTTTTATAATCACTAAAAACTATTTCGATATAAGTAAACATGTAAGCTGCAAATAGGGAGGCTAAGGTTTTTTGGAACCCCTTATGTTCTTATTCTAATAATTAAAAATAACACACCAATTTCACTTGTTATAAACGAGCAACTTCTAATATACCGTTCTTGAAATAATTACGTCCAAAAATATGAAAGCATCTCCGACACAAAGTACTTTCTACTTTGACATGCATAGATTTATACAATTATAGCATTTGATTAATAAAGCTACTTAATAAAATATATCAAAACTGAGAGAAACGTACCTCTCCATAAAAGAGTTGCTTGCCAACTGGCTGGTAGCTACAGATCACGGTTTTAAATTTTCGGATGACGTCTCTATGGCAATAATACATGAGGCGCCGCTGAGGTGACGGATGGTCAGATTTATTTGTTATATGTCTCGATATTATGATCAATAAACTGATGATGTAATAGAGAGTTGATATATTAGATATAATTGATATATACCGTCACAAAAAATAGATTGATACCCGAACAGAAACACTGATAATAATATCGTATATGCCGCGCACACGACACATTACGTACATAAAGAGACGAAAAAAATTAAACGAAAAGAATTTTAACAGTGACAGTTCTCAACACATAATGACAAAAAGTAGCCTACAAATATAAATATAATAATACACGCTTATTTCTGCTGCTTATTTACATTCTTTTATGTGGTTTTTTGTCGGTTTTATAAGTTTGGTGATGCTATAGCAACTAAAACGGCGAAAAACAAATGAATTTTGGAGGGGCCCTCCAATTGATGGGGGCCCTGTGCAGCCTCACAGGCCGCACACAGCTGGGGCCGGCCCTGGAGCAGCGAATTCTCGGGGCATGTCTTTACTAAGTATATTCATTCCATAGGTTATTTTGTTTTAAAAATTATATTAACGTTTTTATTTTATAGTTTAAGGATAAAATTGTATATTAAAGATAAATTTGCATTGAAGCAAAATAGTTGCGTAAAAGAGGAAAAATGAATAAGTTACCCCGAAATAGAACCTATTTTTATTATAAAGTTATATTAATATCAGGTCATCCCATAAGTAATGTCGTTTTTTACGATAGATTAAGTTTAAACTAGTCCTACTCGGTTTAAGCATAAATTTTCCGAAGGTTATATCTCAGAGGAGATCTATCGTGTTTCGCTACATACTTTACAGACCTTGACCAGTGAAGACGTGCGTGTGTTTTGCTTTATGTGAACCCCTCATAAACCTGGCGGTATCAGAAGAGCATATCAGGCATATAATGATTTACGAGTTCAAAAAAGGGAATAGTGCTACTGAAGCAACGCGAAACATTCAGGACGTTTATGGCAACGATATTCTGCATGTGAGGAAATGTCAAAGATGGTTTCCAAAGTTTAGGAATGGTGGCTGCTGTTTGACAGATGCAGCACGCTCTGGACGCCCTGCTGAGTTTGATGATGACCTGCTGTTAGCCGCACTTGAAGAAGACTGTTCAACAGCTGTCGAAGAATTGGCCCAGAAACTCAATTCATCCCCGTCCACCATCCATCGACATTTGCAACAACTCGGGAAAGTGCCTAAGTTAGGAAAATGGGTGCCACATGAATTGTCGGTCGACAATCTGAGGGGCGGTGTAAACATTAGCACAGCTCTTCATTCCCGTGAACTGCAAGATCCGTTTTTGCACCGTTTAGTGATTGGTGATGAAAAGTGGATACTGTACCAGAATGTCAAGCGCCGTCGACAGTGGGTTTGTGCCGGAGAACCAGCGACACCACAGCCAAAACCAAATCTTCACCCTCGGAAGGTGTTGCTTAGTGTTTGGTGGGATAAAGATGGTGTAATACACTTTGAAACCTTACCACACAACCAAACAATCACCGCTCAAGTCTACTCTCAACAACTGGATCGATTGAACACTGCACGAAAAGAAAAGAGACCGTCTTTGGTTAATCGGAAAGGAATCGTGTTCCACCACGACAACGCACGTCCTCATACCACTCGGATCACTTCTGAAAAAATTGAGGAGCTTGGGTGGGAAAAACTTCCACATCCTCCATATTATCCAGACCTTGCGCCTTCAGATTATCATCTCTTCAGGAGTCTGCAAAACTATCTTGACGAGAAACAGTGTACTTCTTTAGATGACCTGCACACCAGTCTTTGTACGTTTTTTGCCTCAAAACCGCCTGAATTTTATAAACATGGCGTTGAAAAGCTTGTAGGACGTTGGCAGAGTGTCATTGATTCCGATGGAAAATATATACTAGATTAAAAAGTTTCAATTGAGGTTTTTTTTGTTCTTCAAATTCCGATCTAAAAAACGACATTACTTATTGGATGACCTGATATTTTTTTGTAATAAGTTTTAAAGATATATTTGTGTCTTAAAGATAAATTTATATTGAAACAAAATAATTGGATAAAAGAGGAAAAATTAATAAGTTACCCGGAAATAGAATCTATTTGGGCGAAAGACGAGAAATAAAATAATTTTCCCGAAATACAATCTATTTTTAGTATAAAGTTATATTAATATTGTTTATGTTATAGTTTAAGGATAAAAATGTTTATTAAAGATAAATTTGTATTGAAACAAAATAATTGGACAAAAGAAGAAAAATGAAATAGTTACCCCGAAATAGAATCTATCTTGTTTTAAAAATCATATTAATGCTTTTTATGTTATAGTTTAAGGATAAAATTGATTGTATATTATGGTGGAAATTTGTTTTGGCATTAAACTTAGTTTATCTTATTCGTTTTTATGTATAAAAGATCGGTCACCAAGCGTCAAATGGGGGTCGTGGTGTTTCCACATAAGAAGTTTAATATAAAAACTATTAGTATCGCACTTTTTTTTAAATTTTGGCGGTTTACCCCCCGGCCTCATAAACGTATTTGTTTATGTTTAATAGTTCTCTCTGTTGGGTCGTATTTAGAGACTTCGTCGGTCTAGACTCTGGTCCTATAAACGTATTTGTTTATGCTTAATAGCTTTGTCTATCAGTTGGGTCGTATTTATAGACTTTGTCGGTCTACCAGGAGTTGGTAAGTAAAAGCCGTGAGTAAAGTGGGTTTGGTTAGGTAATGGTAAGCTATACTTAGACGATTGGTGGTTATAGTGCTGTGGTGGTTTTTTTTTGTGTGGTGGTTATGCTCGTATATATTTTGCTATTGGGGCTTTACATGCATCTGTTTATATATATATATATATATATATATATATATATATATATGTATAATAGTGGATCTATGTGCGTTTGTGTGCGCTTTTAATTCGTTCGAAGGTTATTAATATATACAGGCCATTTATGCCTTCTAATTATTCTAAACCACTTGGCGGATTAAGCCAACTGACGGATTTCGAGTTCTAAGCCAAGTGATGCTACCTTGAGCTCTCATTAAGCTTCTGCATCTCGCAGACGCTGGATGGTCTCTTGCTCTCTCTCCTCCTCCTCTCTCTCTTCCTCCTCTCTCTCTTAGGTTAGGTATACCCCTTTGGGGGTGAGGCCGTCCCAGCTTATCCCCCAAAGTGGTTAGGTGGACACCCCCAGTTCCCCCCCCCCCACACATTTTTGGCACCATCGGGGTAGCACTGGGGGAGCGAGATTGGCAACTCATTTGATCAACATTGCAATTGCTCTGCACTCTCTCCTTTTGCGGCCATACTACTCGCCTTGCTACGCTCGGCAGGTTTTCCCACAATAACTCGCTTCGCTCGACGTAGATCAGCGCCTGCGTATTAAACAAAAAATTAAGATACATTTTTTTTCAATTTGGTCAATTTTCTTACATATCATTTGGACTTACGATTTTTCAGTAACTATATAATCAAAAGTAAAGTATGATACATTGAAGTGGAAATGGACCATTGTAATTATTATTATTACATATTTGTAATTATTATTACATACTTGTATTATTATTATTGTACTATTATTATTATTATTATTGTACAGATAATTCTCGGACACCCTGTATATATATATATATATATATATATATATATATATATATATATATATATATTAGTGGCGTGCGGTGATTTTTCGTCAAGGGGAAGCAATTCAAGCAAAAACAACAAAGATTATATAAAATAAAAATAAACTTTAAAATACTCGTATATAATAAAAACAAAACACATATAATCATCTACTTACTTTACTTATAGGTTAATTCTATTCTTCTTTCTTTTTTATTAAATATATCTATTATTTCTTCGTAAAAGGCATCGGTTTTCATATCCTTAAGAAGCTTTTTCTCAATTGAGATTAAAGCTAAACTTGCAAGCCTTTCTTACCCTTGCGCATTTCTAGCGTAGTTACGTATTCGCTTTAAATGAGAGAATGACAGCAGACAGCACGTAAAGTTGCCAGATATTTCAAGAAAATTAACTATAAGATCTGGACAGCGATTTCTAAATTGCTTCCTTTTTGACATAGGGAAGGATAAAATAACGATAAATATATATTCTTTTTCGCTTAACATGGCCATGGAATTTTTAGTAGAAAAACTATATATGAAACTTGTTGTATTCAATAAATACTACATTATTAAACATTAAATGAGTTTTTAGAATGGAAAGAAACAATTTGTAACAGTAAAAAAAAGCGAAAGTCATTGGGAAAAAGGATGCATTTCGTCAACTGTTGTCCAACTCGAGATTTTTTGCGTCGGCTTTCTTAAAGGTTTTTGCACGAACGGCAACCAATGTATATACTATGTATCCACCTGATTACCAATCAAATGCTATAAATAGTATAATAAAATGATTTGTACAAATTATTAACACATATTGAACTGTTTAAACTTTAAAGTATAATACAGCATTTTCTTCTTTCTTTGAATAGGGAAGCATTGCTTCCCTTGCTTCCATGGACCGCACGCCACTGATATATATATATATATTTGTAAAATGTCCGTAATTTGCAGTTAGTGGGATATTTTTTTTCAAAATTCAAGGTACAATTCTTTTGCAATTTAAATTAATTAGTCTTAAATATTGGGACTCCAAAGTGTTTTATCATATTCATGCTTTGGAGTAAAGTACATTAAATTGCAAAAGTAACATTCTAATTGTTGAATATTATAAAACTTTCGTAATTTGTAGTAAGTAAACAAAGTTTGTTTTGAAAACTGAAAATACACTTGTGCAATTTAATAAATTTGTTATATATTTTTCATGATTTGTACGCGTTAGTTTAGATATGAATGAGAATGTGTACAAATGTGTAAATTATAAACCATGATGATAATGATGATGATGATGATCTACAGATCTACAGAACTTGCAGCGCCGATTCTTCCATTATGTAGATCGCGCAATGTGCGTGGGGCCCCGCGAAGCGGGAGAGCCCCCAGTAAATGGTATAAAAAATTAATTAATGAATGATTGACAGAAATTTTAAAAAATGGGCCAAATTTTGATTTTTTTAAACTCTTCCAGCGCCATTCATTTTATTTCCATATAAAATCTAATAATTTTTTTGGTTATTAAAGTCATAAAAATTAAAATGTAAACAAACGCCTAAAGTGTGCCATCAGATCTGCCATCTCAGAAGATGACTGCACTGGAATTGCTGACTTACATACACGAGAAGCAGCTGATAGATTTATATCCAAACCTATGGATTGCTCTCAGAATTGCAGTCACTCTTCCAGTGACCGTAGCCACAGCTGAAAGGAGCTTCTCCAAGTTGAAGCTAATTAAAACGTACCTCAGGTTAACAATGACACAAGAACGTCTGAGTGGGCTTGCCATCATGAACATCAATCGGGAGGTAGGCCGGAAGCTGTCCTATGATGATATTATTGATGAATTTGCAATAAAAAAAGCCAGGATAGAAAGGATTTGAATGTATGTGATATATATCTATCTAAATAAACTTATTAGATTTTTGTATATTTAATTGTATATAAACCGTTTTATTGTGCGATATATATATATGTTAGGGGCCCCAAAGATATTTGCGCGTAGGGCCCCAAAAGGTTGGAGCCGGCACTGTACAGAAGCTAAGGCTAACAAAGACCGTAAGATCCACTTTAAGCCTGAGAGAAAGAAGAAAGTAGGGAGCTAAAAGAAGAGAATAAAGGGTTAAGTAAGTAGCAAAACCTATCATTCGTGGGTTAACATTCATTCAGAAAAAGAGAGAGAAAGACTCACCGTCATCATCCGCCGGCCACTGCCGACAAGTCGGAAAAATAGTCAAAGAGAACAGGAAAGGGGTGAAAGATGAAAAGAAGTAAAGTAAGAACGCTTACAAACTATGCAAACACAGTCTTAACTCAAAGAAATACTGTCATACCATGAAAACTTCAGACATACAGAAAGTATGAGAAAAGAACAAAAAAAAAGTATGAAGAGTATAACAAAAAGTGGGTTAGTTAAAGTATAATAAAAAGTGGGTTAGTTAATGATGATGATGATGATGATATGATATGATATGATGACCAGTTTTTAAATTACTTTGTTTAAAGTTATTAAAATCAGTAAGCTTTAAAAGTTGAAATTGTTATTTTAGTTCTTAAATTTGTTTGAAAAGTCGTTAAAATACTTTACTGTAATTTAAACAGTTTGCGGATTAGCTATTGTCTTTCCGCGATTGCGCAACCTCCTTCGCAACGTCTAAGGTTACTGACGGAGGGGTTCTGCGGCTTTTAATGGGATTCGAACCACGGGTCGATACATTATCTGGACGCGGAGGACGGCCATCCATCCAACTCTTACGCGAACTTTTTTCACAAACTTTGTACGAGACCTATAGTTAATTTCGCAGTTATCCGACATTATTGCTCTTATTTATAAGCGCATTACTTTTTTTAAAGTAACGGCGTTACCGTTACCGTTACTCGCAATAAAAAGTAACGTCATTACCGCTACAGTTACTTCTATGGAAAAGTAATGCGTTACAGTTACAGTTACCGTTACTTTTATAATAAACTAGAAAATATAATATTTCTCAATATAAGAATATGATATATCTACATCGCAATTATAAAAGAATTTCTGAATATCGAGCAAATATTTAATTAAGGTCAGATATATAATAGAATGAAACAATACCTGATTTTAGACTTATACTTAAATAATAAGCAATACAATTTAACAATTTTACCATTTGAAATAATATTAATAGTGATCAATAGATCTGAAGTAAAAAACTAAAAATGTAAAATAAAATTGCTCTTTGCCCTTAGTATTACGAAGCCATTTTCATTCGTATACGTTTCCAAGTTGAGCGTATAAGAAAGTAACGAGTAACGAATAATAACTGAAAATTGATTGAAAAGTAACGGGATTACCAATTTCATTACAATATAAATAAAATAACGGCGTTACCAGTAGCGTTACAAAATAAGTAACGGCGTTAATCCCAACACTGTTTATAAGTTACATATCAACAATTGTAACAATTTCACTTTTAAATATTGGAAAATTAGATTTTAAAGACAACTTAATTTTAAGTTTTGACGTTGTATTCATTGTTGTAGAGTCAAGATATTACTATTAACTCTTTATACAGTCTAGATCAGAGCTTTCCAAACTGGTGTGTCGCGACACATTAGTGTTTTTTGTATTTTGAAAATTTTGATTTTTCTATCAACAAAATCGGCTACAAGATAAACCACCTTCTGAAAAATTATCTGATATTTGATATTTGATAACAAAAATTAATTAATGTGTCGTAAAAAATTGTTATGCTTAAATAGTTTGTCGCCAACGTTAAAAGTTTGGAAAGCTCTGGTCTAGATATTACTCTTAACTCTTTATACAATCTAGATATTACTCTTAACTCTTTATACAATCTAGATATTACTAGCAGTATAGTCGCAAAAGGTTAGAGTGCAAGAATGTTGCAAGTGATTACGTAATGTTGCAAGTGATTACGTAATGTTGCAAAGGGGGGTGGGGGTGTTGCAAAAAATAAAAAAATAAAAAATAAAAAAAAGGGAAAAAAAGGGAAAAAAAAAATTCCCCCCAAAGGGCCCTTTGTTGCCAACCGGGGTTGCAAGGGGCATGCAACTTGGCGGCGGAGTTCTCCCCCCAAGCTATTCCCCCCAAAGGGACAGAAAGGAGAGAAAGAAGGAGAGAAAGGAGGAGAGGTGTTCACCTGGCAGGAGCCAAGTGCATATTAAGACTTCAGCCGAGTAGGCGTTGTTTTATAGGCTCCTAATCAGCCAGTTGGCTTAGAAGGAGTAAATGGCTTGAGTTGCCAGAAGCGCCATGTATTCAGTTTGTGCTATATATTTAATTCTAATCGAAGACTGAGTTGCCAGATACCACTTTTTAACGATACCATTGTATACATTATTATAGACTCCTAATCAGCCAGTTGGCTTAGAAGGCGTAAATGGCTTGAGTTGCCAGATACCACTTTTTAGCGATACCATTGTATACATTATTATATTTCTTAAAAGTTGGTTTAGAATACCGGTAGTAGGTTTAGAAGGCGTAACATGATATAATAGACTTCAGCCGAGTAGACGTTGTTTTATAGGCTCCTAATCAGCCAGTTGGCTGAATCAGTCAGTTGGCTGAGCCAAGGGGGGGAGGGGTACACCTGCAGGAGAGAGAGAGAGTAGGTGCCTTTGATTGCAAGGCATGCAACTTGGAGGCGGAGTTCTCCCCCAAGCTATTTTCGTTTACCTAACCTAAGAGGCCTCTAAGGGGTTTTCCCAAAGGGCCAGAAAGAGAAGGACCAGAGGTCCTTGCTCGGCTGGGAGCCGAGCTTGTATTGACTCCGTCAGTCGTCTCTCGGTCTTTTATAAACCTCTATTCTGGCTGAGTTGCCAGATAGCGCCATGTATTCCAGATAGCAAAAACCATATATTAATCATCCATTTAAATAGTGTACCACAATATATATTTATATGACGGTAGATGAATCCAATTAAATTCTGTTTATTAAATAAATAATTTTTACACACTTAATTTTTATTATAAATATTTAAGTCACGAATAACGAAACGAAATGAAAATTTACGAAACACACAAGCCTCATTACCCCCAATCCCCTGCGAAGAAAATTGAAAAAAAAACGAAATCTAAAGCAATTAATCAATTGAAATTAATCAAAACACAATCCGCTATAACGGGGTCGGACGACTAATGACATCTTTATATTTTCGAAGAACACCTGCTGGTTGAGAGACCTTCCCCCCAATCCCTGATAAGTCTCCATTCACTCCAAATGAAAAGAAAATTTACGGAAAAATCAAAACACACGATTGTCATTCCCCAAACCCGTATGTATATATATATATATATATATATATATATATATATATATATATATAATAAACGAATAAACAACTCGTGCACACACACACACACGAGGAAAGGCAGAAACTAGGTCATTTCGAATCGTCCCCTAGAGACCTTTTTCTGACCGAGAGTCAACCTTTCTTCGTCTACTTGAAGAAAAACCACCTTTCACAACAATTCTTATTATTATCATTATTATTATTATTTCTACAATGAAAATATTTTATATTTACGCGTAATTTGTATGGTCATATTCTTATAACTACATCTTAACTGCTTAAATCTTTGATTTTTAATATTTAGTGTTAGAAGTGAAAATTTAGCACAATTCATACTAGACCTCGATTGCTCACTATTTCATCGAGATAATTAAAGCTCATATACAGGACCTGCATTGTCTATAAGATCTGCGGGAAACTCTGAGTAAATGGAAATATTATTTTCTCGAAAACTATGGGTGATAGAAAAATTCTGAAACCATATTTGGAATCAGTATCAAAAGTTCTATAAGAAACACCAAATAATTTTCAAGAAATGTTGTCCCCTAGTGTAATTTCTCGCCGAATTGGAAAGGTTTTCACTCCGCCTTAGACCCACAGTTTAACGTGGATTCAGAAATACATCTCGTCGATTGCTCACTATTTCATCGAGATAATTAAAGCTCATATACAGGACCTGCATTGTCTATAAGATCTGCGGGAAATCTGAGTAAATGGAAATATTATTTTCTCGAAAACTATGGGTGATAGAAAAATTCTGAAACCATATTTGGAATCAGTATCAAAAGTTCTATAAGAAACACCAAATAATTTTCAAGAAATGTTGTCCCCTAGTGTAATTTCTCGCCGAATTGGAAAGGTTTTCACTCCGCCTTAGACCCACAGTTTAACGTGGATTCAGAAATACATCTCGTCGATTGCTCACTATTTCATCGAGATAATTAAAGCTCATATACAGGACCTGCATTGTCTATAAGATCTGCGGGAAACTCTGAGTAATGGAAATATTATTTTCTCGAAAACTATGGGTGATAGAAAAATTCTGAAACCATATTTGGAATCAGTATCAAAAGTTCTATAAGAAACACCAAATAATTTTCAAGAAATGTTGTCCCTAGTGTAATTTCTCGCCGAATTGGAAAGGCTTTCACTCCACCTTAGACCCACAGTTTAACGCGGAAACCGAACGCTCTTTTAAAAATATAATTAGGATATATTTCTTTGAGAAAATATAAAGATGTCATTACTCGTCCGGCCCCGTTATAGCGGATTGGTACACATCATAGCTCCACCCAGCTACACCGGCAGCCAATCACTACGAACATCTGGTCTTTTGGGGCGGAGCTTGGCGATTGTGCATATAAAAGGGGATATTTTTCAGTTGGGAGTAACAGTAGCTATTTTCGCGTCAGTGAATAATCATTCCCTCCACCATGGACCTGTACGTCTCCCCGGATTTGTATGAAGAAAGTGACACTGCAGCATTAACGGCAATTAGTCTTTTTAATGCGATTGACCGTGATGAATTATTTCCAACGCAAACCGTTGAAGATATTTGCAGTGACGCTCCTTACAATCCGACGCAAGGGACTACCATAGAAATGTAAGTGTCTATAATTCGATTTATATATATGGAGAGTTGTAGTATCTCGTCAAATACTTCATTTAGATACTCGCCAAAAATCGAAATTTTTTTATGGCAATCAATGTTATTTGGTTTTACCTCTTATCCCCATTATGCTAAAATCGAAATTTTTTATGGCAATCAATGTTATTCCTCTTAAATGAACCAAAGATATCTTCACATAATGGGGATCTGTCTGATACTCTGTATATGTTTTAAAAGAATGAACATTATTCCTTTAAGGTCCGATGAGGATTTGACACGTGTTATACAATCTTTTGAAGAATCTCGTGTCATGAATACGGAGGATATACTGATCAGTCAGCAATGTCACACATCCTCCACCATGGACCTGTACGTCTCCCCGGAATTGTATGAAGAAAGTGACACTGCAGCATTAACGGCAATTAGTCTTTTTAACGCGATTGACCGTGATGAATTATTTCCAACGCAAACCGTTGAAGATATTTGCAGTGACGCTCCTTACAATCCGACGCAAGGGACTACCATAGAAATGTAAGTGTCTATAATTCGATTTTATATATGGAGAGTTGTAGTATCTCGTCAAATACTTCATTTAGATCTCAAAAATCGAAATTTTTTTTATGGCAATCAATGTTATTTGGTTTTACTTCTTATCCCCATTATGCTAAAATCGAAATTTTTTATGGTAATCAATGTTATTCCTCTTAAATGAACCAAAGATATCTTCACATAATGGGGATCTGCCTGTATACTCTGTATATGTTTTAAAAGAATGAACATTATTCCTTTAAGGTCCGATGAGGATTTGACACGTGTTATACAATCTTTTGAAGAATCTCGTGTCATGAATACGGAGGATATACTGATCAGTCAGCAATGTCACACCGAAATAATGTAAGTGTTTTTCGAGCTTTTTGGGTAAGAAGACACAATATATTTTCATAAATTTATTAAATGAAAGAAATCAGTACAATAACCAACTACAGAATATACCGTTACAAATATACGAACAAAAACATTATACTATACAACGAGTACGTACAATTGGAAAACGGATTTTTATCTGTCTGCATACCATTTCATCGTTTCGGCGAGTGTGACACGGGTCAAATAAATTTAAAAAATTTATAAATTCTTTATCACATGACATATGCGTGAGAAATGAGACGCAGTACATTCCGCAAACATTACTAAAATATCCTTGTATACGAAATGGGTTCCATACAACTTCGGGAATATGTAACTGAGCGAGAAATTTTACAATAATAGGGTCACTCCAGGGTTGAGTACCGAGTGAATCAAAATAGTACAGGCGCTGTCTATTTTTAAAATAGACAGCGATCCAATGAATCCCTTCATTACCGATGACATCTGTGTTCACAATAAGACTACCGCATTCTCGCGTACTTGGCAAACTCAATGTTTCATTCTTCGCAAACACGCCGATAAATTTGGAACGTGTGACTCGTTCCATTACTTTCTGAAGTGTATTAGCATCCATTTTAAAAGTCAGTGATAACGCTCCTAAATCTATCTACTTCTATTAGGGCTTGCGATTCAAGATATACTAGTACACTAATAGGAGCGTCTATAGGCTTGGCGAATTCCAGCCGCACTGAGATGTTTCCGCTCTGCTGTGGGGTTAAATGGGTATTTACGCTAGCAGATAAGTCAGGTGTAATGTCAAACGGATAAAGGTTAAATTGATCAATGAATTCTTCCTGCGTTACCCCATTACCAAGCTCATCACAATCACCTGCAATATGGGTCAGATTACTATAGGCTCTGGCACAAAGAGGTAACACAGCGTCTGATGAATAGTCCGTACCCATTGTTCCGCCCAAAGCAGTGCCATTAACGTATAGAGTTATATTTTTAAGTCCGAAATTCTCGAATTTAAAGGCACTCTTTTTATATTTTCCATTCACCGAAGCATGGTCCTGCATACCGATTAATATCCTTTTAGGAAGATTTCCCAGGGCAATGTTTTCTATCTGCTTCGATGCCAACCCTGCAGGAACCGTATATAGTTTGATTTGCACTCTGTTAATAGGATATTTCACTGTAGCGTTTAGTAAATTTTTCTCAATTTCTAGTTGTTTTGGTGAACTTAATTTCACTCGCCGTACGCGGAGGTATGTGTCCATAATGTGAACCACAACGGGCTTTGCACCCTCTTCTTGATCAGCATCCAGATTTAAGCAGATCTCAGGACTCGTGCGGGTGAGCTTTATTTTCATATCCACCCCGTTGACAAGCAACTTCTCCTGGAAAGTGAAATCTGTGTGCAACCGTCCAAAACACTCGTATATTTTCTTTTTAGAATTTTTAAATTTGTCCTTTATACTATTTTCATCTTTAGTTTGATAATATCCCTCGGCACTTAAAAAGGTAGCCTTCGCTTCTTTGGAAAAGTTGAGGACATTTTCCAGATAGGCTCGTAGATGATAGTACCCCGTGCCTGCCGATATGTTGGTCTGATTTAAATATACGTCACACTGGTTGAATATGGAGTGCAGAAAGTTTGTTTCAGGGTATACAGCATATTTGTCATCGCAGACCGTTCCATCAGAATGGGCTATACGTAGCTTAGCGTACATGTGCACACAGCTTGGATCAAAAAAGTAAGGGCCTGAGCTGGGTATCACGAATTCTATAGGTGCACTCGGGGAACTAATTGTGTTTAAAGGGTTAATTGTAATAAAGTCACTGTGCTCAATAGAAACTTGGGTTGGAGGCAGCTCAAAAAGGGACAGCTCCGATTTACAGCATTGTGAACTACATGGGTGGATGAAGCGTGCCATGGCGAAATAGTGACTCCTCTCTCGACAAGTGGTAAACAAACTATGATTCATGAGATCAATGTCCTTAGCTTATATCAGTCAAAAAAGTGGTCAACCATAGGTTTCATTCGCTTACAGCACTTCTTTTTTGATAGCCTTTTACGTTTAATACCACGTGACCCCTTCTTCTTCCGGGGAGCCCTCTTCTTCTTCTTCCCGCCACCACGCATTTTTCTCTTTGCATCTTTGATGATTTCGTCCCGTGTACGCTTTAAATGTTTTTTTAGAGCTTCTTTAGGTTTAGCCCCGGCCAATATGTCTTCTGCAGTGTTAAGGCCTGATTGTAGCGCTTTCCTTCCAAGGTATCTGGCCCCCCTCTTCAGCAAAGGAACAGCCGTACGTAGTATGGATGAAAAAATGGATCCAAGTCCACTACCGCGCTGGTATCTCACCCCTCGATAGACGGTGAAAGGCTTTCTATCCATTATAACTCAGTGCGTCGAAAGTGTAGCTTCACTGTTAAGCTCCCGTTACCGAATGGGAAGTTTTCACCCTCAATCGTTCTTATATATATTGAGATATTGGTTATTAAATTAGTTGCGACATTCACATAATGGGGTCTGTCATATGTAATACTCAAACTCCTTCCTCTATGGTTGGGGATGTGAGCAATGCGCAGCAGGCGTGCCTGGGTATCCCCAACAAACTGGTGCTCCACTATATTACTGTAAATATAGCACATGTCTGGGGACCTTTCAGCCAATTTCTCCATCTTCAATTGATACATTAATCTGGACAAGTCATGCTGTGTCTCGTGAAATGTGTCTCTTTGGAAGGCTGCGCTATATCGGCCATTGGCTAGAATTTGGAACTTTCTATGGTCTTTAATACGTCTGTTAGTCTTTGATTTTAGGATTAGTGTATGTGCAGGGTTGTTTACGATTTCGTATACTAAATCATTCGTAAGGTTTGAGTTTCTTAAACTTACGTTTAAGCCTCTCACAACATCCTCGGCCGAACCATATTGACCCGGTCCTAGTCTTACTTCTGTACTGTAATACCGTGCAATCTTAGTCCGAGCGATACGCATAGTTTCATCCATAGCTACCCCAGCTTTTTCACACTCGTCAATGTCTCTAAGAATCGTAAAAACGGTTTCTTTATGTTCAATATTTAAAAAGATGGTGTCCAGCTGAATTTCGCATATCCCCACCTCATACGAATCACGACCCAATTCAATGTGCTTGTGGAGTTCTGTTACAAAGTTGGCTAGTGTGTTGTTAGGGTGTACAGACAGGGACGAGGAGGACGGGAGTGTGACGTAGAAATGGTTAGGAGCCATGTTGCATACTATTTAAGCTTCATTATTGCATCAGCTTTTATATAGGTGTTGAAGCTTTCTGGGTACCCTAGCCATTTCACCAGGTACATTTTTCTCTTTCCTGAACCTTTGCTTCCTAAAATTTTCTCAATTTTAAACACATTTTTTCCTAAATTAAACGCAACTTTCTGCAATTCCTCGCGGTAAAAGCCTCCTGAGATTTCTTCCCCATTCAAATCTTCAATGTAATACATCATTATCTCACCTTTAGGTCTCATAGCCCTAACTTTAAAAATCTCGCGTGTCCATCCTTGCTCAAAACCCTTTGCGAATTTGTTCCCCGAACGCGACAGCCTTACATAATCATTGATTTTGAAGCGCGCAGAGTGTGGTGGTGGTGGTGATCCATCTCTTCGGGAGCGTACCTCTTTCTAAAACTTCGTTAGGTGTTGTCCCAATCGTGCGATGGTGTGAGCGGTTGTAGGATGATGCCAATGATTCCAGAATGTCTAGAAATCTGTATGTGTTTTTATGTGTAAAATAACGGTGCATGCGTTCCTTTATGGTGCGCTGAACTCTTTCAGCTAAAGAAGCCTTATGTATAGAATTGGTTGTGTAATAGCTGATATTAAACTCTGTCAACATGTTCTGAAAAGCACGGCCTATAAATTCCTTCCCCATATCCGTACAAAAATAGCCAGGAACCCTGTTTTCTTTTAACATTAGCGTTTTGGTGGCTTTAGCTACTGTTTCAGGTGATTTATTTTTCAGAGGAACTAGCCACAGATATCTAGAGAATACGTCTATTATGAATAGAATGTAGCGGTAACCATCGTTATACACAGAATATCTTTGCATGTCTGTTAAATCTGCTTGCCAAATAGAATCAATCGAGGAAGCCGTTGTCTTGGCTGTTTTAAACCTTTTTCTCACAGGCTTATGAAGCGTATAAGCGTCCTGCTCCCTCAAAAATCTTTCAACATCTTTTTTTCCTACTCCGTAAACACTTCTGTACAGTCTATCTACGCCGCCGTAAGAGGATGGGTAGAAATGTCATAATAGCGTTTAGTTAATACGTTAGCCATTTGCGTATTTTAGAGGCACGTGGGTAGGGTTGGTTTAACCTCTTCTTGCTCCTCTTCAAAGGTGTTACCGCCGGGGGTGACGGCTCCTTCAACTGTGTCACATGCGTTGCATGTTCCAAGTCTTTTAACCTGTTCAGATTTCCTATCAACGTTTTAGGGACATTTATTTGTTGTAGTCTTGCTTTAATATGCTTCCATCCTGATGGTGATGGCCTATCCCACTTTCTCACCAGATCATGGACAATGTCTACGATATTCGATCCCTGTACCTTTGATCCTTCCACAATGAGCTCGCCTGTATCGGTCCATTGTATGGCTGGATCCTCATTCAATAGATTATAAAGACTTAAGCCTTTACTCATCAATGTATGTGGGAGGGTGCTTTTTAATACATGTTCGATATGTTGTGTGGCTAATCTTTTTGGTTGGTCAGCTGTATCGTCGGGCACAGATCCTATGTCGCCATGTCCATCGTCCCCGTGCTGTGCCTAATAACCACAGGAATCTCTGTAGGGCTCTTATAATTTTCGTACTCGTGAAGAAATTTCTGCAGAGCTTCTTGGTATAAGATTCTTTTCTCATCAGGTGTTTTTTCACTGTTTAATAGGGCCAGCAATTCGCTTTCCATTCTTTTAAGTCTGCTTTTACGGGGATCTAGATCCGTGTCTGGATTCCTTTGCAGTGAAGCGTACACCTCGTGGGGAATCACTACCACTTTCTTCATTATATTAATCTAGTCAGTAAAGGACCCAAAACTGAAAATAAGATGGGGAGAAATGACCCTCCTGTTTGTACAATAATTCGTTTTTTCTTCGCTACAGTTTGACTTTTACGAGCGAGTGCACGTATTATGTTCTTGTAGCGGCGTAGGCGAGCCTTCTGATGGGTTTTCATTGATACATTGCAATTTATAACGTTAAGACAGATTTCACAGATGCATTTTAAAAAGTCGGCGTCGATATTTTTAATAAACATCTGCTGCATTGCCCGGGGCAGTCGATGATAGATTTTTATTAATTCACGGTATTTCTTTAGTCTCTTTGTCATTCTGGAATATACACCGTTTCAGGCTCGTTTGGAAATATATTCGTTCGTAGAAGCACTCTAAACGTGTTTCGCGGATGAAGGTCGCAAAGCAAATATCCGTAACGCGTGCTTGTAGCTTCTTTATAAACTTCCAAAAACTCCTTACGCTGATTCGGGAACATTTGATTGGCTAATACCCCAATTTGTGATACATCTCTACGTTGCGCGAATAAGACTAGATATTGCGTATTTAACGACACATCGCGCATGTATCTATTTTTGAAAAATAGATTCTGATTGATGAAGAACACGCTTATGTTAAGATGGTGGGAGAATACTGTAAATGTCTCGGCAAACGTTTTATCCATCTCCAACATGAGATCGTCAATTACAATGATTGTATGTTCATTTCCCTTTAACGAATTAACGTCATATACGCCTTTGTGGAACAAAATATCATCTTGGTACTCGTTGAACACTGATTGATACGTCGAATAGCACCATATAACTTTATGCACAAATTTCGAGAACATCTCTCCCTTTTCTTTAATGATTTTAAGCATAAACACAGTTTTACCACATCCTGTAGGTCCAGATATAATACATGTGGATGGGCTCGTGAATCTGAATTTTTCTACAGAGTCCATTTCTAACACGTCACACTCCTAAGTGGGTCATTTACAAAATATTACAAATTTTGAGTGCTGTTCCTTATATTTTGCTTTCTTCTCCCACAGAACCGTGAATGACGATGAGGTAGAGCACCCCATCATTGACATTACGGATGACCTCGACGACAGTGTAGTTGTGATCTCCTCCCCTGCCAACGAACCCTCACCAGCGATACCGCTAGCACGTCCAAAGCGGAGGTATGAGAACCCCACGTCAGGTATAAAGCGACCGAAATACGCGCCTGTTGCAGCGGTAATAGATCCCCAACCCTCAACCTCTTACGCAACAACCCCCCAGCAGCACCTCCCGCTAATATATCCCCTTATTCATCCGCCACAGTTGCCCCCCGTTCTGTTAAGTCTACAATAATAGATCCCCAACCCTCAACCTCCTACGCAACAGGCCCCCCAGCAGCACCTTCCGCTAATATATCCCCTAATTCATCCGCCACAGATGCCCCCCGTTCTGTTGAGGATGTTATAACGTTCGAGTTGGTGCGCTCCGCAGCCCCCACCCCAGCCTTGACTAGAAATCGGTATAGAGTCAGGGTCGACCCTAGAGCCATGTATAGCAATGGAATTGAGCGCGGGCTACGCCGGGTTGTACAGCGTATTGTAGAGTTTGCTCTTCAGAACCGCGACGAGCGTGAAGTCAGGACGAGTCTGTCCTTTGGATTCGGGTCAGATGACGGTGATGTAGACGATTATTGGGTGATAGTGCCATTTAGACGTTTGGCGGCTGAAGATGTAGAATATATATTAGGCCGTATAATGCAAGCCGCCCAAAGTAGTATAGCCTTTAATATGGACAACTTCACGGTAAATATTGATCGTGTATTCCGTGTTGCGGGTCATAGTGCCATACCGTATACTCTTAACTTCAATTCTCCGATTATTTACCGAAAGCATATAAACGTCGATCGTGGTTGCGGCTTTATAGCAGTACTCTTAGCACGTATGTTTACTGTACAAAATACACAGGCCACAAAAATTTGGTTGCCTACGGTCGTGGAGCGTGCCCGTAAACTAGCTGTAGACTGTGAACTTGAATTTGACTGTAATATGGGTCCTGAAGAGTTGAGAAGGGTAGAACAGGAAATGAATGTTCGTATAGTTGTATTTGGGCTGGATGATCGTCGTAGGACTGTGTATGTTTTTAAAAGCTGTGTGAGAGATCGTACAAGACCCCTACTTATTTTAGGATTGTCAGGGACAACGTATCTCCCCATCCGTAATATAAGGTGGCTTTACGCGAGTTATGACAAAAGTCGAAAATATGGGAGACATCATGATTTGTGTAAGGGTGCCTCGAGTTTGCGGATGATATTGTGCGACATTGTAAAGAATGTCACATGGTATGTGAGCAGTGTAAAAGCACCAAATGTGAAAGCCGTGTAGTTGACGCTGAGAAGAGAGACTGTGATGTGTGTAGACGCACATTTTTCAATAATAGCTGTTTTGATTTCCATAAATCAATTGGCACGTGCAGGAAAATGAGAATCTGTGAATGTGGTATGTTTCACACAATGGATAATTGGGGAAAATTTAAGCACAAGTGTGACGTAATTCACTGTCCTACATGCCAGGAGGAATATAAGGCGGATGGAGTAAAGCATGTATGTTATATGAAAGATGCTAAGCCTAAAAATAACCCTTGTATAACTGTATACTACGATATAGAAACATATACGAACGCTGAAACCAAAGAGGTAATTCCACATTTACTTGTGAGCCAGACCATCTGTGATGAGTGTATGGGTATCGAATGTGACGAGTGCCCCAAATGCGGTAAACGGACAAACGTTTTTAAAACGAATGTCCGCGATAGTCCTGTGAAACTATTTGTGTCCTATATTGTCAAGTTAGCCGACAAGTTCAAAAAAATGACTGTGTATATTCTCGCCCATAACGGGGCAAAGTTTGATACGCAGTTCCTTTATAAGGAGTTGCTTGAACACGAATCCTCTGAGATATTTACAGGTGATCCATTGAAAAGAGGCAACAAATTAATACAGATGCAAATAAGAGGCAATGTACAATTTAAAGACACTTTATTATTCACACCTTGTAAATTAGCAAAGCTACCCAAGGTGATGGGAGTAGCAGCTGAAGTTTCCAAAGGATACTTCCCTTACACTTTCCTCACCAGCGAGACTTTAAACTACGTAGGCCCACCACCCCAAACATTATTTTGACTGTATGGATGAACGTGAAGACTTTGATCGATACTACAACAGTTTTAATGAAAGTAACCCTTATAATATAGCTGATGAATGTGAGCGTTATTGCGTGAATGATGTGCGCGTGCTTAGAGTATGTTTCCAGGCCTTTAGAAGGATGTACATAGCCCGTTTCAAATGCGATCCGCTGCAAGTCGCAACCACCACGCATCATTATGTTTTACGGTGTTCAAGAATAACTTCATGCCTAAAGACACCTTAGCCATTATTCACCGAAACAACCCCCGCAGTTACGGACACAAGGCTATTTACTGGCTCATACACCTACAGCAACAGACAGGTGTATACATAAAGCACGCCCGCAACACGGGTGAAGTACCCATTAAGATTAATGGACGTGTTTTTTGGGTTGATGGGTTAAGTGAAAACCGTGTCACTGGTGTGAAGACTGTGTACTCCTTTAACGGTTGCTGGTGGCATGGATGCCCCCGTCCTGAGTGCGGAATCGCCGGAGATATCCACGGAAATCTCCTGCCGACTGTCTTGCATGGACCCGCACCCGCGATCAACTTATAGGATCACAGTTCACTCACAAAGTCTTGTGGGAGCATGAATATGATGCACGGATGGAGACAGACGAGGTGTACCGTGAGGAAATAAACACGATCAAGCGCTCAATGGTGCTGGATCCTCTCAAATGTGGTGATAGCTTGTTTGGAGGACGTACAAATCCATTCAGACTATACTTTCCACCTACGGAGGGTGTGAAGCTCCATTACTACGATTTCTGTTCTTTGTACCCATACGTGATGAAGAACAATCCGTACCCCGTGGGCGCTCCTGAGAAACTGGTGGGACCTAACCTGCCATCCATCAATGAATTTTCAAGAAATTTGAATGATCGTTACTTTGGGCTCTCTTTCGTAGACGTACTCCCCCCGCAATTTATGGATGCCAATCTTACCTGTCGTTATCGACGACAAGCTCATGTTTCCCCTGTGCGTGAAGTGCGCGGAAGAGGATAACGGCGATTGTAACCATATACCCCACCAGCGTAAGATCAGAGGCGTATATACAAGTCCTGAGCTGGCCCTAGCCGTACGCCATGGTTATAGAATACTGAAGATACATGAGGTGTGGAGGTTTCAGAAGCTACCCAACCTTTTCACACCATATATAAACGCCTTTTTGAAGGATAAGGTTGAGGCATCAGGGTATCCGCGAGGAGTTGATACCGAAGATGAAAAGTCTGCCTATATTCAACTTTACCGCGACCGCGAAGGTATACAACTTGATCGTGCCCAAATTGCCAAGAATCCTGGCAAGCGCTTTAGTGCAAAGTTGTGTCTAAGCAGTCTATGGGGAAAATTTGCGCAGAATACTGGCAAAGGGAACATTCATTTGGCACAAAGTTATAGTGATGTCTGGGATTATGCCAATGCTCCCGATAAAGAGGTCATGGAGATCGTGAATGTAGGTAATACTTACATAATAAAGTACAACAACACTGAATTGGCCACAGATACCTCAAGGGTTACAAACATACCTGTGGCCAGCTTCACAACAGCCTATGCCCGTATAAAACTTTGGGGTCTATTGCATTCTCTTGGGCGGAGAGTATTGTATGCCGATACAGATAGCGTGATATTCACAGAGAGGGAGGGTGAATACATGCCTACTATTGGGGAGTTCCTCGGCGAACTCACTGATGAGATCAATGATGAGTATGGGGACAACGCATACGCCGACTCTTTTGTCTCAACAGGACCTAAAACTTATGGGGTACGGGTCAGGGTGGGGGAGGAAATGAAATATATCGTGAAGGCAAAGGGCATTACGCTCAACCATGCGAATCCGCGGGTTGTTAACTTTGAATCGTTGAAGGATCTAGTATGTTTGGACGATGATGAGGGCGAACAAACTCCCCAACTAATTGTAGGCACCCACAATTTTCGGGCGCAGAAGCTGGTGGGCGTGAAGGAACTTAGGGGTACGAAGGTGTGCCGTAACACCTATAGGAAACGTTACCAGTTACCTGGTACCTATGATACCGTACCCTTTGGATACCATAACGTATGATGCTTCTATTGTTAACTCACACGTATTTGTCTTGTATATAATCGTATCTATTGATTTATTACACGTATTTGTAAATATATATATATATAACTTGAATATCTCGTTTATTAAATCGTATTTGTAAAGTATCTATTGATTTATTACACGTATTTGTAAATATATATATAACTTGAATATCTCGTTTATTAAATCGTATTTGTAAATATATATAACTTGAATATCTCGTTTATTAAATAAATCATGTTTCAATTAGCGTTTCACTTTCTCCTTTGTGTGTGTGTGTGTGTGTGTGTGCACAGGTGAAAGTTCTAAGCTCCGCCCACTGTAAGACCGTGAGTCATGCTACTATCTTGGAGTCCCTGCGTGGTCAGTCGACTGCAGTAAGCCCGAGAGATCAGACGTGTATTCAGAAGAAAAGATCAGACGTGTATTCAAATGGCTACCTTTAATATTGCTTGTACAACGTTTATGAAATGGTATTCAGCAAAGTGTCAGGATGTGGTGGATACCGAAAAACTTCCTATTCCCCCCTCCTATGCCTCTTTTAAAACCACATTGGATTGTGCGAAGCTCCAAGATGTACAAATACTCTACGGATGTTCTGGTGAGACCGTTGAAGGCTTTCGTTGCACAGACGATGTGCTGAAGTATGCTGTAGAGCTAAACTTTATAAAGTCTCACATATACCGTGAAGTAAAAGAAACAACGCGTGCAGAAGAGAGCAGCAGGTATGGATAATGAGTCTTGTGGATGGGTGGTGTGACAAGCGGTATTACGTCATGCTACACCATGTCGATTACTCATACCCTACGACTGAAAATGTGAATCTCGTGATCATGGACAATCTTAAGTATTTTTATCACTATATTAACGTATATCATGATGAGGTTCGTAGTGAGGTTGTGGCTAGTGCCCTGCGTGAGTTTTTAACAGACTTTAGAGACGAGTATCGTTTGATGGGCAGAAAGGAAAAATATGAGCATATGTTCGTCTCAAATAGTGCGCCGGAGTGTGAAGATGTTTAGTAAAACATAAAATGTGCCTAGTTCTTATCCTGAGGGAAACTGTCTGGTGCGTAGGCTGGTAGTGATAAAATTAATTCTTGTACCGGAAAAACAAATATGTACAACAATTCGGTGCGACTCGCGGATCATACGAACAAGCCCATTCACGTATCATCGAGTCAGCCGCCCGTCGAACCGTTCCTGCCTACCTGCGTGCCTCACACGGCTCATAGTTATCTCAGAGCTTCAACCGAGTGGACGTGCGCTCCTCGAATACGATGGAACTTCCTTTGAGCAGCATTCTCAACGCCTCGTACGATGTGTCCGTGACGAAATCGTTGCGCGTGTTCAGGCGTAATTCCGGTACCGTTAGTTATGTGCTGGAAACGGAATGTAGACAAACAAACAAACGGGTTTATTTAAGTGTCGAGGAGATGAATAGAATCTTCGTGATAGTTGAGAAGTGGAGTGAAGATCGTTATAAAATACCTGCTAACGTAGGTACAAGAAGAGAGCAGATTAGTGACGCACCCTCATACGCCATTGTATGTACGTTGTGTATAAATAACGATCGGCCGTGCATTGATATACGGCTGATGTGGAAGAATGTTTCTGATAATAACTTATTCCTACGCGAAACCGTTTCATCCTCGACAGAATGTTTGAAATCGTCGGATTCCGTAAGCTGAAACCTATATTAGACGCGCGTGTTACGGATATGCTTTATTTTGATACAGTACTTGAATACGCCTACACCGCTCTGCTCGATGGGTTTACCGAGTGTAGGGCTGGTGAGAATGGTCTAGAGCTGGACGTTTATTTAAAAAGTTTAGACTCTTTGAAATACCATGAACTTTGGTACAAAGCAATTGATCGGTACAAGGTTGAGCTCACCTACACCGTTCACCCTGAAGAACTATTTCTTTATATAACGCGCATTTGTCGTAACGATTTAGAAGATTACTTCAATTGCCGTTATGTTGAGTGAGTTCACGATTAAAAAGCTCGAGTCGGTAGAAATAAACCCTCGATTGGAAAAGCGTGTTTATAAACTTGTGTTTAATAATGTAGCTAACGATGAACTCTTTGTGCGTGCTTTTGATTGTATTCTAGACGTATTTAAGGATGACTTACCAACCGGTTGTAAAGTGGGAACAAAAATAGTACTGAACGATATGAAAGACCTTCATATCGAATACAGTTTTCCCTGCGTAATGCAGAGCAATAATGATGTAATTGTAAACTCGATTAAATGCGAGTTTAATGTTTTGAAAAAAAAGTGAAATGTATTTATATATTTTGCGTGATATTTCTCCTGTACTGTTATGATTATATGCATATTTCTATTATTATTGAAATGTATTTATATATTTTGCGGGATATTTCTCCTGTACTGTTATGATTATATACATATTTCTATTATTATTGAAATGTATTTATATATTTTGCGTGATATTTCCCCTGTACTGTTATGATTATATGCATATTTCTATTATTATTGAAATGTATATTTATTTCTATTTGAAATGTATATTTATTTTATATATATCTCCATAATTGTGTGTATATATTTCCTGTACTGTTATGATTATATGCATATTCCTCAATTATTATTGAAATGTATATTTATTTTCTATATATTTATAATAAACAGAATGATGCAATGTTGTTTTACTTAATTATATGCACTTGGCTCCTGCCAGGTGAACACCTCTCCTCCTTTCTCTCCTCCTTTCTCTCCTTTCTGGCCCTTTGGGGGGAATAGCTTGGGGGAGAACTCCGCCTCCAAGTTGCATGCCCCTTGCAACCCCGGTTGGCAACAAAGGGCCCTTTGGGGGGGATTTTTTTTCCCCTTTTTTTCCCTTTTCCCCCCTTTTTGCAACACCCCACCCCCCTTTGCAACAACCCCCACCCCCTTTGCAACATTACGTAACCACTTGCAACATTCCTGCACTCTAACCTTTTGCGGCTATACTACTATTACTCTTAACTCTTCATACAATCTAGATATTACTATTAACTCATCATAACTTTTAAGAAAACAGACACCAACTAATTCTAATGCATCTTACGTACTGTTTTTTATGCAAGAAGGTGGAGGCCAAGGGCGAACTCCCGCGAAAGCACCCTACCCCTATCCCTCCGGGTAGAAGCAGAAGAAGAGAGTCGAAATCAAGGTTCAAGGTTTTCGAGATGCCTGGACATTCTGTGTTTGAAAGATTGGACGTTATAGACTTGGGGAAAGATGGATTGAGGAAGATTGTTCCAGAATTGACCGGTTGGGGAGGTGAAAGATGAGAATAGCTATACCTTTTACTAATTTTATTAAGTTAATTGAATTATGTATTCAATTTTTTTCTTTTAGAAACCATTTTTATCGCCAGGACTGAGACCTCATTGTGGAATCCCTTTTAACCCCGTTCAAGACAACTTATTAATTAAATTTAGATTAAACAAATTGCTGAAATTGTTAATCTTAAGTGTAATTTGGTGGCGTTACATTGATGACACCCTCATTATTTTACCACAAAACATTAATAGTGATAATGTTTTGTTTATTTTAAATAGTTTTACCCAAGCATTACACCCCAAAATATTCCGTGCAGGAAAGCGCACGTATCGTACTGATTTCATACTCCAAGTTGATCTAGGGACTGCAGACAGGGTACTAAATCAAGTACAGAAGCCTTGGTCTCCCTAAATCCCAAATAATATACTTGATGTATCGTAACCTCACTCCAGGTATGTTGTTAGCCACTATGCTAATCAATCATGGCACATTTTACGACCTTACTCAATTAATAAGTGAAAAGATGTGATAAGAAGCGTAAATGTGTGGGTGTAATGTAATGACGTGATTGTTTAGCCAACTTCGCGACATCTAAGGTCACATGACGGAGGGGAGCTAGAGCTTTACATGGGATCCGAACCATGGGTCGTTACTTAGTCTGGACGCGGAGGATGGTCTCCCATCCAACTACCATCCGACCCAATGTCGCTTAACTTTGCCGATCAACAGGAAGCGACGTGTTACGACATTGGCTACGACGTAGCCCGTGTGGGTGTAAGTTGAGTGTAAGTTTACTTATAAAACTAAAACAACAATCACTCGAAATTTTGAGACGTATGTATCATGCAAGATCTTTACAACCGCTATAACGTTTACAATAAATACACAAAACACTAACCGTGTTCATGCGTAATACGCTTTCTCAAGTCATTCTTCCGATACTAAAAAGGGTATTTCCTTATGTTAGTTTCTTCGTGGTTATAGTTTGTGCGACCAGTGTTGTTTGGGGTATTAATGCCAATAAATAAATATGACGTACAGAATTTTGTTAAACTGTCTACTCACTGCCAATCGGAATGTTTATAATCATATACAAACTCCATTAGCACCGCCATTTTGTTTCAAGCCTAATATCGACTATTATATAATGTCTCTTGAATTGTTCTTCATAACTGGTGATTTTGAATTTTGTTTATTATTTATCTGTCAATAGTAAATTAAATGTACGAAACCTATAACAATAGTATTAAAATCGACTAACACCTATTTAATATGTATCTAATTATAATTCTTCTTGCTCTTTCTGGCACCTACCGAAAAGCCTCTCCAATAACTTTGCCTCTTCTTCTTCCCTCCTCTTTTCCATTCTTTTCCGTCTCTTCTCCTGATAAAGCTAAACTCGTCGCTCACACTTTCACCTCCAACTCAACCCTGGACGATTCCGTTGTTGTTTCTCCTTGTGGGTTTCAGTGCCACAAAAGCCCAGTTCTTTCATCTGTCTATGCCTACTCGTCACAATCTTCCACACGACTATCCCTTTACCTTCAACAATACACAACTCAATCCTTTTCTCGTGATCTTTCATAGAAAGATCACATATACTCTATTTCCAAAACAGCGTTTAAGAAGTTAGGTGTGTGTGTGTGTGTGTTGTACCGGCTCCGCAGTTTCTTCACCCCCATTCAGTTGCTGTTTCTGTACAGGGGTCTTTTCCGCCGCTGTATGGAGTACGTTTCTCATGAGTCGGGTGTCTCAACCTACACAGCTCCAGTTGACCGGGTGGAATCAAAGGCTTTTCGTCTCATCAATTCCCCGCCTCTTACTGATTGTCTACAATCTCTCTCTCTTCGCCGCAATGTTGCTTCACTCTCTCTTTACTATCGCTATTATAACGGATACTGCTCTTCTGAACCTTCTAACTGCACGCCTCCTTCTTTAAGGAGAGCACGCAGTACCAGACCTTCGACATAGTCCCATTCCTTTTCTGTTCAACTCTAATCCAAAAGTTAATTGGTATTCTCACTCTTTCATCTACTCGCCCGTTCAACTCCAGACCAATCTTCCTCAATCCATCTTTTCCCCTGTCTATGACCTCCAATCTTTCAAATGCAGTGAGTGTGTCCATGAACCTCGAAAACCTTGGACCTTGATTTTTGTTCTCTTCTTCCTCTATGGGAACCTTGGCCCCTCTTTCCTGCATAAATAGAAATGTATGCCTCTTCCTTTAAGGAGAATTTGCAGTACCAGACTTTCAACACATTCTCATCCTTTTTCTGTCCACTCTCTAACGCAAGAGTTAATCGGTATTCTCAATCTTTCATCTATTCAACCGGTCAACTCTGGAACAACCTTCCTCAGTCCATCTTTCCCCCTGTGTATGACCTCCAAACTTTCAAACGTAGTGTCCAAGCACCTCAAAAACTCTGAACCTTGATTTCGTTTCTCTCCTCTTCTTTCTATGGGGGGGGGGGGGGAGTGATCGGGGAAGGGTAATTTTTTGCGGGCGTTTACAAAATTATTAATGCCTTAATTTAAATAAGTCTGCAATACATTTTATATATTTACAGGACTTAATTTTTTAAATTAATAAACCTTCGAATTTTAAACTATCTTGCATTTAGTGTTTATTGGTTTATTCACTGTCGGGACCTTAAATGTACCAAACATTTCTGTTTCAGGAATAATGTGATTTTAGTCCCTTTTAAACGCACTTCATTTCAAGAAATCAAACTTTTTTTTCACCTTTCAGTTCGAGTATGATTTAAAAATATATCGATGTGACTGTAATACAATGCGTTAAAGTAAGTTCTTAATACATAAGAGAATGTCCTAATGTCCTTCACGCTTTAATAAAAATGGATAGATAAAATTGTAAAATTCCGTAATCCAGACGCAGTTCGGAGTCCATAAAAACTAACAGCGTAACCAAACCTAAATAACCTAAGCTAACTTAACCAAACCTAACCTAGCTTAATCTAACCTAACCTAATTTAACATATTACTAATATGATATATATATTAAGGTGGAGCGAAAAATACTTTTTTTCTAGTATGAAGTTCTAATAGTGATTAAAAGTTGTATTTAGTGGGCGATATGTACCTGCCAAAATATGAGTTCATTTGTTTAATATTTGCAGCTGCCACCAGGGGGCTAAAGTTAACACAATTTTGGGTAAAAAGGAAAAACATGCTTCTATTTTAGGTTTATCAAACTATTATAAAATTTTATCTTAGAATTATCTAATAGTTTGATTAAGATTCTTAAATGATAAGAATTCGTTTTGTAAAAATGCCTTTTCATATGCTTAATATCTTCAGCTGTCACAAGAGGGCTGAAGTTAACTTAAAAATGACAATTAAGTATGATTCTGTATTTACTTGAAAAAGGGAACAGTAATAAATTAGAATGTCTCTCCTCCTTTATACTGGCTTGAGACAGTTAAGAAACGTTATTTCGTGCCTTAGCGGAGTTACCACCCTTTCCCCAACCAACCTCCCTCTAGAAAGGGTTCTTGCTGAAGACTATTTAGTAATTTGCTTTTGTGTCAAATTTTGGCTGTTTTTTCCTTGATTCTAATGTAGCACGAATCCAACCGTCTCTGTTTGTAGGTCCGCAGACTGATCCAGCAGCGTCTGTAACGAGCTTGACGCATCTCTCTACGGCTTGTGTATGACATGGAAACTGAAATAATTCTGAATGAAGAGTAGTACCATGTTTGATGCATGATTCAGTATCATCAAGAGAAACTCCTTTGGTTATCGGTGGTTCTGCTATCTGAAAATCTTGCCACATAATGAGATCTGTATAGTCTTTGGCATAAAAATTTATTTCTGGCACCTTAAAATACCTGATAACATCTGTTTCTTGAATGCGTGCCCTTGCTTTTATGATACGCCTAAATCCCAACTGACGCACATGCTCCCTTTCATCAGCTATCATTGCAATGAGAATGTTTTCTTGATTTGCGTAATATGCATTTCGCTGAATGACTGAGTCACGTACTCTCCTAAGCTCTTCACGGAGATACCGGCTTCTTGCAATCATTTGCCACATATGTTTAGCACCATATTGGCATAATGGTTTACGCTTTATCTGAAACCACATTGGGGCGTATACCCTAACAATGAAAGTAGCTAATTCTTGTAAATTGCCTGAAGGATTCTCTGTGCTTGCATATAACCGCAGAGTCCTGTTTGCTGTGGTGAGCCACCTTGAATGTGATATATTGCTTGGACTCTTATGACTAAGACTCTTTGAGAATGTTCCACTTGATATAGCCTTGTGAATTTCAAGAAGGTATTTCTGGTCAGTACTTATGTCATCTACATCAACTTCACACATGTCCTCTTGAATTTCAATGGGTTTGAAGTTAACTATGGGAAGCTTTTCACAGTCTGAAAGTGCTCGGCCAATTTCTCCTGAAAATGCTCTTGGTCCAGTAGTGGTACCATCCAAGTGATGAAACAGATGGGGCAATGGAAGTTCATTAAGGTGTAAAAGGCATATCAGCCACTGCAATGGCTTATTAAAGGCTTCTTCCAGTAATCTTATTGTGCCTCCAATACTACCAGTGTTAACCACTGTCGAATCACAGCCAACTGCAACGATGTTCCCTATATCAACATTCCTTTCTTTCAAGCAATTCACTAGCGATGTGCAAATGTATTTAGCTTTGCCACTGGAAGGTGTCACATGTGCAAAGTACAGAGAGTGTGGTTCAGATATTATGCTGATATGCTCTTCGCGTTTGGTTCTTTGGTGGTTAGAGCCATCACTCTCCTGAACTTGAATCATTGTTTTATCCTTTCTGCCATCAAAGTATAATCCCCGCATGGTTTTTGGCTCTCCTATCTGTTGTAGTTCCTTTCTCTGTTTTTGTCTTTCACGTCTTAGCTTACTTCTGTCTATAATATTCACTTTGTCTTCGGGAGTAACAATTTTAAGATCTGCCAATACTGCAGAAGCAATAGCAGCCCCAGCTCTGTCCGACATTTTAAATCTATCACAAGTAATTGCTAATGAAGGCAGTGGCTCACGCATCTGTTGTTCTGATATTACATATTGAGTCGAGGTTGTATCTTCCTCATTATCTTCAGATATCTCTTCAAGTTGTTGAAGTTCACTTGTCTCTGTTTCGATTTGTAAGTTGGACGTATTGGTTATAGCAGCACTAGTTGTTTGTGAGGATTCCAGACGTGCTTTTTCCATTTCCTTTCGATGTTCTCTTGCTTGTAATCGTCTTGTGTGTGCTATGTCAATGCTTCCTATCACCATTATTCTGCGTGTTCGTTGGTCATTTAAAAAATCCTGCTCTTTTGGAGGGACTTTCTTACTCTTTTCACATGAGCATCTCCTAAACTCCTTACATTTGCAGGTGCAGATGTCAAACAAAGTGCATTTTGAAGAGTTTTCAAATTCTTCAAGCTGATTTTTGTACTTAGGCTGATCCTTGCGTGACTTGTATGGCTTTAATAAGGACCTGTATTTATCATGGTACACTCGCATCATCTGTAAAACGCGTGTATGTGAAACTATTGGCAAAGAGGCCTTCTTCCAAATATTTTCTACCTTTTTGGAAACTGCCTCTGCTATTTCAGAAAATGAAGGCTCCTTGTTATTCATCTGCTCCTTCACTAAATGTTTTGTGAACAGGTAATCTTTCATAATGCAGTTATAAGTTGGTAGTTGCATATCACTCATCTCACAAGGTACTTCAAATATGGCACACTTCATATGTTCTCTAGTGAAATGTTTATATTTAGTATTTGATGCCATAATATTTTTAAGAAAAATTCACAATCACAAAATATCCTGTAACATCAAAACATTATATAATTAATATATATAATATATTTTATAAGTATATATAATATATTATATAAATATATAATATATTATATAAATCAACTAAAATTATATAATACATTATAACAAGCATTTTATAATAAAATCAATATTATCTCTATATAAATCACTTTAAAATAAAGTTTTATAATATTCCGATCATGTTAAAAAACTCTCCGATCAACTGAGCGACTAGGCGTACTACCTAAGAAGACAAGTGTTAACACACTGTTCTAATGACTCACAGAAAGAAATTCCTTCACACCAAAACCCTCCCCCACAACCCTCCCCAAACCCTCCCCCACAACATTCAGTGTAGTCTCAACATGATTCAGTTACTCTAAATTGTGTTAACTTTAGCTCTCTTGTGGCAGCTGAAGATATTAAGCATATGAAAAGGCATTTTTAAAAAACGAATTCCTATCATTTAAGAATCTTAATCAAACTATTAGATAATTCTAAGATAAAATTTTATAATAGTTTGACAAACCTAAAATAGAAGCATTTTTTTCCTTTTTACACAAAATTGTGTTAACTTTAGCCCCCTGGTGGCAGCTGAACATTTTAAACAAATGAACTCATATTTTGGCAGGCATATTTGGTCCACTAAATACAACTTTTAATCACTATTAGAACTTCATACTAGAAAAAAGTATTTTTCGCTCCACCCTAATATATATTATTTTTTTCTAAAATTAACTTAAACGGCCTTTAGAGATCGCAGAATTTAGTTATAATTGTAATTTGCAATTTTTGCACTAAAAAAATGCATAAATAATGAAATTTACTTTATTTAAAGCCTAGAACTTTAATGGCTATATTATTAAAAAGGTGTCGTTGCACTATAAACGTACAAACAGCACAGAATGATATATTGCATTTATAGGCCTAAGTTCAACATTTACTTTTCAGTTAAGATCGAAATTTGACTTGTTCCTTGAATTAAGTTAGCCAATTTCTTTCAGTTAATGGTCAGAAACTGTAACCGACTACTCTCACTGACTGAATTTCCATCTTCTCTCGTTCGTAACCATGTAGGTAAAAATTTTCAGAAACTAGGCCTAATTCCACGGAAAAAAGTTCACAAATATTTTTATAGGAAAAAAAATGATGTAAACAAAGAAAGCGGTTAGAAATTGCTGAGAATCTTTTATTTTAAAAATAAATTTGGGACCTTTCTGTTGCTCTTATAATGAGTAAAACTTTTGTACCAAACTGTTGCTCTTATAATGAGTAAAACTTTTGTACCAAACTAAATTTCGAACATTGTAAGTTAAAGTCCCTTAAAATTTACAACTACACTCCGCCCCTCGAAAAAAATCAAATTAAGAACTGCAGTTAGAAACGGATTTCAATGTTTTGAAAATTTATATACTATTCGACTTTTGACCCACTTGTTTGGGAGTATCATTTTACTGCAGTCTTATGACACCTGATTGACTTGACATTCTATTGACAAATTATTATTAGGTTAGGCTAAGATGGGTTAGGTTAAGTCAGGATAAGTTAGTGCTTTAAAGTGGCGATGTTTTGAGCTTGTCGAAAAAATGGGTATACAGTACTGTACAAATTACATTACATTACATTTCATTTGGAAAACATGAAGCCACTGTGGCCTATCGAAATTATCCAAGTTATGAGCTAATAATAATAATATAATATAATAATAATAATAACCTAAGCATTTCCTAGTAGTTCGAAGTACACCGTGTTCCTGGAATAGTTTAATAGCCAAATCACTGTTGTCTAAATACTTTTGAACTGCTTGAACGAATGAGATATTGCAACCGTCACACGCCATGACAAACAAAGCAACAATTGATGCGCATCTGGCTAATTGTCAAGAAACAAATGTGCTATTTGCTGCAGAATGTAAGATTGTTTTTCATTGGACGTAAAATTAAAAATTGAATAACTTCAAAACTACTGTAGTCATTTCCCGAAAAATTAATATCACTACTGATTCAGGAGCAGAAGCACCTCTAGAAATACCACTTCTTACTAAAAAATCGTTACCCGGGGGGGGGGGGGGGGTTCGCTACAGGGTGTCCCATAAGTCCGGCATCATAGGAAAAATAATTAAAAAAGGCAAAACAAAGCTTTTTTTATAGAATGTGCTCAATATGTCCATTGTTTTCAATACACAAATTCAGACGTGATACCCAGTCAGTAAGCACACGGTGAATGATGTCAGGAGTAATGGTGTTACATGCCCCAATAATGCGCTGCCGCAAATGTTCAACACTCCTAATTTTCTCTGCGTATATCAGCGCTTTCAAGTGGCCCCAGAGATAAAAATCTAGTGGCGTGAGATCCGGGCTTCTAGCTGGCCATTCCACAGGCCCTCGACGTCCTATCCAATGACCAGGGAATTGTTGGTACAGTATTCCCTTACTTGGGTGCTGTAATGTGCAGGAGCGCCGTCTTGCTGGAACAATGTTGGGAAATTTCCTTCTTCGTTCAAGACACTGGGAAATGCTTCTTCCTTGAGCATACGTAGGTATGTGCCTCCAGTGACATGTTCATCGAAAAAGAGGTGGCCTATGATGCAATCCTTCCAAATGCCACACCATACCATCACCCGAGATTCACCTTGTTCCTTTGAAGAGGTATACCAATTAGGGTTGTTTTGAGACCAGTAACGGGTGTTCTGTCGATTTACCTCACCATTTCCATAAAAAACAGCCTCGTCACTGAACAGAATGGTGGACGGGAAATTGGCATCCCGAGCATAAGAAAAATATGAATTATGGTTTGTGGAAAAAGAAAAATATGAATTTCTCCTATGATGCCGGACTTATGGGACACCCTGTATATTAGCCCTGCACTTTTCCTAGTTTTCTATAAGATAAGGAGTCGCGGTACTTTTCCGTTATACCCCCACAGATTGATGATTGGTTAGGTTTAGTCATGATATTTTCGTTAAAACTAACGAAAATATTACGACAATCTAACCAATCGTATATATATATATATATATATATATATATATATATATATATATAATTTATCTATATATATATATATATATTTTTCTGCATAATTTAGGACCATCACGAGGAGGAATCCGAAGCAAGCTTGCAATACATCAATCTCAAATCAGCTAATTAAAGTAAGGGGTGGCAAGCAATGATTGCTCCCTCCCCCTACACAGATGAAACTAATAGAGGTACAAAAAAACTGATTGTTGCATCTTTTATACAATTTAATTCTACGTCTAAACAAAACCACTCAATAGTTGGTGTTGTCTCATTGTACTTGGTGGACGGCTTCAAGTCGGCAAGGGTAGGAGGTGAGGAGAGACTCGAAAAGGTCAGTGTCGTACTCAAGATTTCGGAGGATTGTTTCGGTGTGCTGCTCCATGGTCCGGCGCAGAATCGGGTGGCTGGTGGTTCAGCAAGCATCAGGGATTCCACTCGGTCTTTCAGGATGGATCCTGAACGATTCTGCCGCCGGACCATGGAGCAGCACATCGAAACAATCCTCCGAAATATTGAGTACGACACTGACCTTTTCGAGTCTCCCCTCACCTCCTACCCTTGCCGACTTGAAGCTGTCTGCCAAGCACAAGGAGACAACACCAACTATTGAGTGGTTTTGTTTAGACTTAGAATTAAATTGTCTAAAAGATGCAACAATCAGTTTTTTGTACCTCTTTTAGTTTCATCTGTGCGGGGGGGGCAATCATTGTTTGCCACCGTGTACAACTATTTACTACTATCAAAGTAGCCTACAAACTCAAGCTAAGAATATACGATATTTACAATCTACAAACTCTCTCTCATTCATGAAAGCGTCAAAATTTTTCTTAAAATTAACTCAGAAGCTATTGTTTATCACATCATATGGCAAGTCATTCCAAAAATCTACTACTCTATGACTGAAAAAGTATTTTGGTAGATCAAGTCAACAAGGCTGTTTTCCAATTTTCTTCTTATACCCATGAGTTACCCCTTCAGCCTCTAGTGAGAAAAAGGGAGCAAGTGTAGTTTACGTCCCCCTAACGCAAAAGGGGACACAAACTACTGTAAACTAGGTCAAAGTTGGGGAACGTAAATTACACTTGGATCTTTAGGAGACATTTTTTAAATGAATCCATCAAATAAAATGTTAAAACTAACGAAAATATTACGACTTAACCTAACCAATCGTCAATTTATATATATTATATATATATATATATTATATATATATATATATATATATGACGATTGGTTAGGTTAAGTCGTAATATTTTCATTAGTTTTAACGTTTTATTTGATTAGGTATACGCGGACGAAGTTGGGGAACGAAACTACACTAGGATAATGTAGGGGAAGGTAAACTACACTTGGATAATGTAGGGGAAGGTAAACTACACTAGGCACCACAGGGGAATGTAAACTACACTTTCTCCATAAAAAGTTATGTACATCTAAATTGTCCAAACCTGAAAACATTTTGAATATCTGAATCATATCTCCCCTCCTACAACGTTTCTCAAAACCCAACATACCTAGTTCCTTTAATCTTTCCCTGTATTCCACTCTTCTTAGGTTGGGGATAAGCTTGGTTGCCCTACGTTGCATTCCTTCAAGCATATCAATGTCATGTCTAAGGTGAGGGGACCATGCTTGAATACAGTATTCTAAGTGAGGCCTAACATAAGAATTATATAATTTACAGATGACTTCCTTACTCTTGTAACTAACATTCCTCTTAATAATACCTAACATTTTATTTGCTTTATTCCAGACTCTAAGCACTGCTTAGAAAATTTTAGATCACTACTAACTACAACATCAAGGGGGAGTTCCAGGACAAGTGACCCAGATACAAACACCCTACCCCAAGGGAATTAGCTGAAATTTGGTACATAGGGTAGTTTTGGCCAGAGAAAACAAAATTCCAAATCTTTAGCTGGTCCATTCAATAGATATGGATCAGTTCAAGTTCAGGTCACCTCATGACCCTCTCTTTTTTTAAGGACTACGTGGTAGCCAATGTCGTAGCACCGCTTCCCATTAGTCAGCGAAGTTAAGCGACATTGGGTCTGGATAGTAGTTGGATGAGAGACCGTCCTCCGTGTCCAGATTATGTAGCGACCCGTGGTTCGGATCCCACATAAAGTTGTAGGTCCCCTCCGTCATATGACCTTAGATGTTGCGAAGGAGGTTAAACAACCCCAATCATTATTATTATCCTTTTTTTAAGGTCAAATATCTTAACTATTTTTTTGAATATTTCAGTCAACCTGTATATCTTTAAAATCAGGAGAGGCTGAGGATTACAAATATGTATGTTTCATTGTTGTAGGATAATAAATAAAAATTTGGTTACATAGGGTTACCATATTTGAACTTTCAAAAAAAGCGGACACTCTGGAGATGGGGGTGTATCTGTATCAGTATCTACCAACTCACGTTGTATTTATGTGTTATAAATACTGTGTACTACATGTCGTCTACATTGAATATTTATAAATAAGAAAAAGTGTTATGGCCTCAAAAATCAATGTTATAATTATTCAAATTTCCCTGACATGTCCGGGGGAAAACCAGACACATGATAACCTTAGGTTACATGACCTTTATTTAAGATAAAACTTTGACCGTTAGTGGACAACGTCACAAAAAAATTTATAGAACAATAATAAACAAACAAACAAACACTTTAGTTCAGACTCAACAGGTACAAACATTATACAAGAGGTCCATAGAAGATTAAGAGATAGTTGTCTGGAGCACTGACTAAGTAGGCCAGTGAATCACTGTGTATAATGAACATACAATTGCCTACGCCAATGCTTCCAGATTTAAGATTTATAAAATATATCGGAGACAAGTCCACTAACAATGGCTTCTATTATCTCATTGACTGACTCACCAAGCATAGTGATAAATCTAAATACAAAATTGCGAATGACATTGGCTCAGTTAGGTACCTTATTGACTACAAACAGCATAGTGACACTAGAAGGAGCACCATTTATAAATCTTGGAGTTCTTAATAAACTCCTAAAAATATTATATGCAACATATAATTTTCTAAAATTATACATCCTGTAGTTCCACCACAAATGAGCTGTATACATTGAAGTACAAAAAGTTTTGAACAAAATCAACTTAACATTTAATATACACATGAAATTTTCTAGCCAAAGTATTTCCCTGAGCATATAATTGTCTACTTTGCTTTAGAATATTGCTACGGTGGCTGCGTAGGCCGTAGTCCCCAAGCGTCTGTATCGTCGAGCCACCCAGCACCCTTTCACGTTTCTGGGTTCGTAATAGTCAAGAGACTGGGAAAGGGGATAGTTTCCTCAAGTATCCCGTAATCAGGGCCGCCGAGAGCTGCCACGGGCCCCGGAGAAGGATTCGTATATGGGCACCCCCGTTTACTCAGTATTTTGTAATGAATGTTTTTTGTGTACATAACAAGCAAACTGATTATATGTCCAAGTCACTATTCAAAACATGCAGTATGAATAAACAACTCAGAAGAAAATGACCATTTTATTTTTCCAATCAATTATATTAATTCTATCACCATACAATTTACAAATGCAGTACCAGTCCATGTAGGCAAGACAATTGTTTACTGCAAGATTTTTATAATTAGAAGTGCACTTTCTTTGCCTTCTCTCTAGCAAAGTGGGAAATGATTCTGATGAAATTAAAAGTACGGGCTAACTGGCTTTCAATTACAATGGTTCCCAGATCGGTCAGTCGGTCTTGGGCATTGGTGGACCGCAGATATTTTATTTGTTTCAGTTTGACTATGATAACACCGTGTAACACAAAATTTGTCCACGAGTTAAAACTATTATTTTCTGATTTTTTTAGGGCATAAATAAGTAAAAATGAGCAGTCACCAAGTTCAGACTTCGGTTCTGAGTTCATGAGATCGATTTATTGATTTTTTGCCATTTTTGCTTATTAATTTAAGGGTTTTTCACACTATCTGCTTTTAAATCAAATGAATCCTGTTAAGTATAATTTTAATTGATGTTAACACGATTATTATGATAAATCAATGATGAAAAATGAAGTTCTCCAGGCCCCGTCTTTAGAAATGAAAATAAAAAGAAGGAAACGAGTAGGGAATAATTATGTATTATAATATGTTAATACACAGACAGTGATACAGTGCAGTGATGCAGAGCGTTGATAAAGAGTATTGCTACGGAGAATTGATACAGAATTGATACAAAAATTCTAGCGTTATAGTTTAATCAAAAAGAAGTTTGTCTACGAGATTGGCGATTGTATTTCAGTTCACTCTCACGCAAAAGCTTCCAGATATAGTCCCCCATCATACTTTCATTGTACTGTCCCTTGTAGCGTTTCTCGAAAGAGCTGACATCCTGGTGAAATCTTTCACCTTGTTCTTCTGAGTAGTCTCCCATGTTTTCTTTGAACTCATCAAGGTGGGCGTGTAGTACGTGCAGTTTCAGCGACATCCGGCAGCCCATGCTCCGGTACGTGTCCACAAGTTCGTCAACGATTTCCCTGTAGTTCTCTGCCTTGTGGTTTCCGAGGAAACCTTTGACTAGAGAAACGAAGCTTGTCCAAGCTGCCCGCTCAACCTCAGACAGCTTCTCAGGAAAGCTGTCGGAGTCAATAAGTCGCTTCACCTGAGGGCCCACAAATACTCCTGCTTTGATCTTCGCCTCCGACAACTTCGGGAACAGCTCCTGGATGTGCTTCAAGGCCTCACCCTCTGGATCCAGCTGTTTAACAAACTGCTTAATGATGCCCAATTTGATGTGCAGGGGTGGCATCAGCACTTTCGTTGGCTCCACCAGCGGCTCTTGCTTCACGTTATGGGCCCCAACCTCATAGCCGGTCCTGAGGGGCCAGTTCCTCTTCTCGTAGTGAAGGGCTGTATTTCGGCTATCCCAGAGGCACAGATAGCAAGGGAACTTGGTGAAGCCTCCCTGAAGCCCCATCAAGAAGGCCACCATCTTGAAATCGCCAATGACCTCCCAGCTGAATTGGTCGTACTTCAGTGCACTCAGCAGGATTTTGACGTCCTGGTACTCTTCTTTCATGTGCACTGAATGAGCCAGAGGAATCGAGGGCCACTGATTTGTGTTGTGCAGTAAAGCAGCCTTGAGGCTTTTAGATGAACTGTCGATGAAGAGCCGCCAGTCAGAGGTGTTGCAGGGAATGCCCACAGCGTCGAAGAGTCCTCTGATGTCATGGCAGTAGCACAACCCATCTCTAAGAGTGAAGAACACTGAAAAGCCGCGATGCCGCTTCCTCTGGGAAGTAATTCGAACGCTGTCGTCCAGTAAGTCCCACTGCTTCAGTCTGGAAATGAGCAGCTCGGCGTTGGACTTTGTCAAGGCCATTTCCCTGGTGAGGTCGTTGATGTCCTCTTGGTTGGGGTAGTAGGGGCACCTTTCACCGGCCACCCGGCGTCGACGGCGCGCAGCAGATGACGCACCTTGCTCCTCCTCGGAATCATCATAGCTTGCTTCTTCTGCTGGACAAGATTGATCTCTCAAGGGAGGCTGTGGCACAGGTAGGTCCGTCGCGTTATGGGGAACAGGTGCAATTGATGACGGAATGTCAGGGTACTCAATGGGAGGCGCATTCTTCCCCTTTCTTCGTTTTGTTGGGTCCACCATACAGAAATAGCAGTCCGTGAGATGGTCTGAGGGCTCACGCCAGACACGGGGGATAGCGAAACGCATTGCCCTCTTCTCTCCTCTAAACCAACCTTCAAGAGTGCGGCGGCAGTAGTCACAGATGACATGTGGTGCCCAGCGTTTGTCTTGGTCACCGACTGGCATTCCGAAGTAGGCATGATAGGCTTCCTTTGCACGGGTGCAACTGTCCAAGCAGTGTTTTTTAGCCGTCTTTGCGAAGAACTCGCCGCACACGTAGCAGAAGGAATCCGCTGGGTATTTGCAACCACGAGCAGCCATAACAGTAACTTCGTCACACGTCACACGTCTGAAAAAGTAAAAATAATGGATTAATTTAACCCTATATGTGTTAGAAAATCTAGAAGAGGAAGAACCATTGTTGTCCCAAGGCGATATGATGACTAAGCTGATTGATGCAGCATTGCTTGTATATATTAAGTTAAGGTGTATATATATCCATCTCATAATTGTAAGGTTAGTGAAAAATTCACTTAATTTAGAGCTAGCATTTTTGGGCTCTTGTGGCATCAGTGTTTGGGACGCTGGTGGCATCATTTTGGGGCGCTGCGCGTCTTTTCTACTCGTTTGTGGGATGTCGTACGTACAGGGTGTGGTCTTGTAGAGAGCTCTCTTGCAATTCAGTTTGGTTGTTTAGATACAAGATTGTTGCACCGTGCAATAGTCCAGGTTGCGTTGTTGTTGCAAGGTTGAGAAAGAAGACCATAAATAGTACCCTTTTTGTTTATTAAATTCATGTAACTAAGGTCTAAGGTAGGCCCGCATCGAGTCAGCAACCCTGAGTTACCCTGAGGTAGGACCTAATAGGATCTCAAATCCGTAAGTTTTAATTTAGCTTAACTTGGGCTTCAGGTAGAACTGGCCCTTTAGAATTTGGCCGTTCACGGCTCAGCTGGGATTTTGAACCCACAAATAAATAAAATAACATGGTCCTTCAGAACCGGATTCTACCCCAAGACTGAGTCAGTGACTATTTTTCGGCAAAGTTCTGATTGTGCAAATTGTAGCCCAAGTTAGGCCTAGACGGGTTGAGTATTATTGAATTAAGGTCCCAGGGTAGAAAGTTTGGTCGCCCAATTGCGAAACTTGGCCAGTCGTCTGTCGTTGTTTTGGCCTACATTTTACCGGTTTGGTTAATTTTGGGTTATTATTGAATTAAGGTCCCAGGGTAGAAAGTTTGGTCGCCCAATTGCGAAACTTGGCCAGTCGTCTGTCGTTGTTTTGGCCTACATTTTACCGGTTTGGTTAATTTTGGGTTATTATTGAATTAAGGTCCCAGGGTAGAAAGTTTGGTCGCCCAATTGCGAAACTTGGCCAGTCGTCTGTCGTTGTTTTGGCCTACATTTTACCGGTTTGGTTAATTTTGGGTTATTATTGAATTAAGGTCCCAGGGTAGAAAGTTTGGTTGCCCAATTGCGAAACTTGGCCACTTGTCTGTCGTTGTTTTTGGCCTACATTTACCAGTTTGGTTAATTTGGTTTATTATTCGTAGGCGAAGGTTGCAGACCAGTGCGGTTACTTGGGTGGAAAATTGGTATTCCATACTGGTGTTGGTTAGTACCCCACCTAGCAATTCAGTTTATTTGAAAGTAAAATTTGCGTTTGATCAGTTTGGTTAAGTATTTCTGCCAATTCAGCTTATTTGGCATTGAGCCCAATTGTTGTTTGCATTGAAGATGAGTGCATCTGAATTGAACAAATTTATAAAAAGGAGAAGCGCCTACAAAGGTCTAATTACAAAGGTCATTGCCACTATAGATTCTGCCATAGAGCAAGAGGATTTACGCTTAGTGACTGCGCAGCTTTCCATATTAGAAACTAAAAAGGTTGCTCTAAGTGAGGTAAATGTTAAAATTGAGGCTCTTATAGAAGAGGATGAAATAGAAAATAACATAATTTACTTTGAAGAGATTATTGATGATATAATTAACGTAGGCCTCCGAGCAAAAGAGTTTAGTAGCTCAGTACAGTTAGAGACCAGGTCTATAATGAAACACAACACTCAACAAATGATGTTTGTGAAGTTAAGGTTAACAGATCTGTAGTTCAATTACCGAGGCTTGTACTCAAAACATTTTCTGGGAGTATTCAGGAATGGCAAGGATGGGCAGACAGTTTTCAATCAGCAGTTCATTCTAGTCAAGTGTTAAGTGCCGTGGAGAAGTTTAATTATTTGCGGTCCCTCTTGGAAGGGGAGGCAGCAAAGACTATAGCAGGATTAGCATTAACAGAGGCTAATTATAATGTGGCTTGGGATATATTAAAGAAACGGTTTGGTAAGCCAGAGATCTTAATTAAAAGCCACCTCCGTGCACTTTTAGCTATACCTCCTGTTAATAATCCTAATAGTGTCAAGGAGTTACGGCAGTTATATGATGAATTTGAAATTAGAACTAGGTCCCTGGACAACTTGGGTGTAGGAATGGAAAAGTATGGTATAATGTTGGTTCCTACACTGGAGTCTAAATTGCCTAGCTCAATTTTGCTTGAATTAAGTAGGGGACACTCTGCAGAACATGTGTACATCCCCCTTCAGCAGATGTTAAGTCTTTTAGGCACAGAATTAGCAAGACGAGAGGGAGTTGAGTTTGCACAGTGGGATGGTAAACAAGGGGACAAAGGCAGGCACAGCACCAAAGTTTCACAAAAAGGAATAGCCCAGGTACAGTGTCAGCTCTACATGCCTCCTCTGAGAATAAATTAAAGGGAATCAAGGAATGCATATTTTGCGAAGGCAACCACAAGTCATATAAATGTGAGGTGGCTGAGGCCTTACCCTTTGAGGAGAGAAAGGACAGGGTAACTAAGTCCACAGCATGTTTTAAATGTTTTTTGAAAGGTCATAGAGCAAGGTTTTGTAAGTTTAAAATTTTGTTCAAAAAATGTCATGGTTGGCATGAGCCATTATTGTGTGAAAACACTCTTAGTAGGCCTACCCAGAAGTAGAGACATCAGTGGCACATGCCACTGCTATGCAAGGAGTAAAGGTAAAGGGGGATTATTGCAAACAACTGCAGCCTTATTAATTGGGAATGAGGGAGAAGCTACTGTAAGAGTGTTGTTTGATAGTGGTAGCCAGTGTAGTTTTATTAAGACCAGAATTTCCAGAAAATTGAAGTTTAAAGAACTTAAGAGGGAAAATTTAAGAATTTCTGGGTTTGGGGGTTCCGTTCAAAACCGAACCAAATTTAAAAGGTAGAAGTTCTGGTTAAAGGGTTGTTACCGCAAAGTCCCACTATCAAGGTTCAAGCTGTAGATTGAGGAACTTTGTGCTCCAGTCACTATTTGTTTAGATATGGCATGTGTCCAAGAATTGCAAGTTAAAGGAATTATTTGGGCAATAATAAGTTTGAGGGAACAGAAGATATAGTCTTTTGATTGGAGCTGACTATTATTGGGACTTCATCACTGGTAATATTGTCCGTACATCTCAAGGCCCGGTAGCTATTGAAAGTAAGCTAGGCTGGATGCTACATGGTATTTATTGCAATGAAATGGAAGTTAAGGCTCTTTTTGTTAAGATTGAGGAGAACAGCCATGGTCTGGAAAGGCATTTGAAAGCGTTTTGGGAACTTGAATCTATTGGCATAAAGGCACCAGGCAAGTACAGTGAACAATGATGTTTTAGAGCAACTTGAAAAAGGGATTGGGTTTAGAGATGGTTGCTATGAAGTTGGCCTACCATGGAAGGATTCTTGCAAACCCGGTTCAAACCTTCAGCTAGCTAATCGGAGGTTGGAGACTTCATTGTACAGGCTAAGAAAAATGAGGAGTTGTTAATTGAATACGATGAGGCCATCCTAAGTTATGTAAGGGAGGGCTATGCTGAAAGGGTGCAAGGTGAGCTGGTGAGCCAGGAGGCACATTATCTGCCACACCATGCAGTGGTACGGCGAGACAAAACTACCACCAACTGAGGGTAGTTTTTGATGGCTCAGCCAAGGACAAAGGTGGTGTGTCCTTGAATGACTGTTTGGATGCTGGGCCAAATTTAAATGCAGATTTATTTTCCTTGTTACTGAGATTCAGGTTTGGTAGAGTAGCATTGACTGCAGATGTGAAGCAAGCCATTTTGCGGATAAAGTTAAAACCAGAGGACAGAGATGCAGTAAGGTATCTGTGAGTGGATACGAAAGACTTGTTGGAAAATGAACCTAAAGTTCAAGGATATAGAATGAAGTCAGTGTTGTTTGGCCTCAGCTCTAGTCCATTTCTGTTGGCAGCTACTATGCAGTACCATTTTAAGAAATATTCTGAAGTCTATCCTAACACTATTGAACACATAAGGAAAAATTTTTATGTTGATGATTTGCTGTGTTCCGTGGATAATACAGAATTGGCTAAACAGATATTCATGGAGGCTAGAGCTATAATGAGGGAGGCTGGCATGGAGCTTAGAAAATGGCAGACCAATCATTCTCAATTACAAGAGTTTATGAGTCATTCCTGTGTAGTACCTGATGCAGCAGAAAGTATTGAGGATTCTGGTATTAAGGAGTTGTGGGCAATAGATGCAAAGGTGCTAGGCATTGTTTGGCAGCAAGATGATGATTTGTTTACCTTCAATGGGAAATCTTTAGTAGAGCTGGCTGAGAATGAGACAAGGTGGACAAAACGTACAGCTCTTAGTTTGGCTTCAAGGTCTTTGATCCTCTTGATTCCTGGCTCCATTTGTGATAAAGTCAAAATTTGGTTTCAGAGCCTCTGGGAAATTGGACTTGGTTGGGACCAAGAGTTACCTGATCATATGGTGGTAAGGTGGAAATATTGGTTCAAAGAATTGGCACATCTTGGAGACATTGAAATCCCAAGATGGTACTTTTGAGAGTTGAACAATAGTCCAGACAATTTGGAGCTGCACATCTTTTGTGATGCAAGTGAGGAAGCCTATGCAACTTGTATTTATATAAGAGGCGCATTGCAAGAGGAAGTAAGTTGCAGGTTGGTTGCTGCAAAGAGCAGAGTAGCACCTTTGAAAAGGCTTTCGGTTCCAAGGTTGGAATTGATGGGTGCCGTTATGCTAGTCGGCTTGCAATTACAGTGCGAAAGTCTTTGGCCCTCTATGAAATTCCAAGCTATTATTGGACAGACTCCACTATAGTTTGGCACTGGTTAAGAAGTCAGGCAAGGAAATGGAAACCATTTGTTGCCAATAGGGTGGAGGAAATTCAAGCGCACACAGATCCCAAGCAATGGAAGCATTGTCCAGGCATCCAAAACCCCGCTGATTTACCAACACGAGGAATTTCAGTGAAAGATCTTTCACAGTCAAGTTTGTGGTGGAATGGGCCAGAGTGGCTAAAACTTGGAAGTGAAAACTGGCCTTCTAATCAGCCTATTGTAGGAGAATGCCAGGCTGAAGAAGCATGGGTGAGTGAGGTGAGAAAATGCGCTGTGAACAGTTGTCAAGTTATGCAGCAGGACCCCATATTGAGGCTTGAGGACATTAGCAGTCTGAAAAGATTGTTAAGAGTGACAGCATGGGTATATAGATTTACCAACAACATTAAGGGAGAAACAAGAAGGGAAGGAATTCTGAACAGTAATGAGATTCAGCAAGCCAGGAAATACTGGTGGTATATATGCAGAAGGAAAAATTTGGTGAAGAGAGAGAATTGCTCACCAGCCATCCATTACAGGTTCTACCAACACATTCTGCGCTCAAGGGTTTGGATGTGTTTTTGGATCAGGATTTATTGAGAGTAGGATGTAGACTACAGTTTTCTGGGCTTCCAGAGGAGAAAAACATCCAATTTTGCTACCTTCTGGGGGCACTTTGTGGGCCTTTTGATCCTTGATACTCATCATAAGCTGTTACATGCGGGAGTTAGAGAAGTGATAATAGAGATTAGACAACAATTTTGGATTCCCAAACAAGAAGATTGTTAAGAGTGACAGCATGGGTATATAGATTTACCAACAACATTAAGGGAGAAACAAGAAGGGAAGGAATTCTGAACAGTAATGAGATTCAGCAAGCCAGGAAATACTGGGTGGTATATATGCAGAAGGAAAAATTTGGTGAAGAGAGAATTGCTCACCAGCCATCCATTACAGGTTCTACCAACACATTCTGCGCTCAAGGGTTTGGATGTGTTTTTGGATCAGGATTTATTGAGAGTAGGAGTAGACTACAGTTTTCTGGGCTTCCAGAGGAGAAAAGACATCCAATTTTGCTACCTTCTGGGGGCACTTTGTGGGCCTTTTGATCCTTGATACTCATCATAAGCTGTTACATGCGGGAGTTAGAGAAGTGATAATAGAGATTAGACAACAATTTTGGATTCCCAAAATTAGACAAGTAGTAAAAAAGGTCTTGCATAAATGTGTGGTTTGCAAGCGTTGGAGTGCAAAGCCTTATTATGAAAAGGTGGCTCCACTTCCAAGAGAACGGTGTGTCTATACTGCCCCATTTGATGTATTGGGAGTAGACTTTGCAGGGCCAGTCTATGTGTATGAGCAAGGGGAGTCTAACAAAGGTTATATATGTCTTTTCACATGTGCTACCACCAGAGCAATCCATTTGGAGTTGGTAAGCAATTTAAGTAGTGATGTATTTCTTTTGGCCTTTAAAAGGTTTGTGAACAGAAGGGGTTTCCCAAATAAAATCATATCGGATAATGCAAAAACCTTCTAAAAGGCTGCAAAGGAACTCCAAGAAGTTTGGTCCTTGCTAAAAGAGGAAGGATTCCAATCCTACTTTTCACACCAAGGGGTACAGTGGGAGTTTATTGTTGAGAGAGCACCATGGTGGGGTGGATTTTGGGAAAGGCTAGTGAGAAGTGTAAAGTGTCCATTAAAGAAACTTTTAGCTAATGCTCATTTGAGCAAAGAAGAATTCTCTACTGTTTTATGTGAAGTAGAAGCAATGGTGAACAGTAGGCCTATCACTTTTGTTTACAACAGTATGCAGGATGCAGAGCCATTGACACCAAATAATTTTCTTTGTGGTAAACGATTAACATCAAAACCCAGTGTGCCAGAAGACTTGCAGCCTATCCAGAGCACTCAAGGAGAGTTAACCAGACGGTTCAGGTACCTTGAAGAGCTACAAGATCAGTTATGGAAGAGGTGGCAGATGGAATACTTGCCAGAACTCAATTATTACCCATCAGGCAAGGTAAAGGGCTCCAATGCAAATTGTATCAAGGTGGGAGAAGTGGTAATGATTGGGGATGAAAGACCAAGACAATGCTGGAAGCTTGGCATAATTGAAGAGTTGTTTGTTGGCAAAGACAATTTAGTTAGGTCTGCACTGGTAAAGACTTCAGGAGGAAAGTTAAAGAGACCTATACAAAAACTCTATGCTTTAGAAATCAGCAAAAACACAAATAGTCAAGATGAAACATTTGAGTTACAGCCTCATGGAGAAGGCTTGGCTAACCTTGCAGAAGGTAATGACAACAATGCCTCTTCGGTGGGGAGTGTTAGAAAATCTAGAAGAGGAAGAACCATTGTTGTCCCAAGGCGATATGATGACTAAGCTGATTGATGCAGCATTGCTTATATATATTAAGTTAAGGTGTATATATATCCATCTCATAATTGTAAGGTTAGTGAAAAATTCACTTAATAAGAGCTAGCATTTTTGGGCTCTTGTGGCATCAGTGTTTGGGACGCTGGTGGCATCATTTTGGGGCGCTGCGCGTCTTTTCTACTCGTTTGTGGGATGTCGTACGTACAGGGTGTGGTCTTGTAGAGAGCTCTCTTGCAATTCAGTTTGGTTGTTTAGATACAAGATTGTTGCACCGTGCAATAGTCCAGGTTGCGTTGTTGTTGCAAGGTTGAGAAAGAAGACCATAAATAGTACCCTTTTTTGTTTACATTAAATTCATGTAACTAAGGTCTAAGGTAGGCCCGCATCGAGTCAGCAACCCTGAGGTTACCCTGAGGTAGGACCTAATAGGATCTCAAATCCGTAAGTTTTAATTTAGCTTAACTTGGGCTTCAGATAGAACTGGCCCTTTAGAATTTGGCCGTTCACGGCTCAGCTGGGATTTTGAACCCGACAAATAAATAAAATAACAATATGGACATAATTCTTATTTTTATCTTAAATTTTTTTTTACCTATATTAAACATTCATTTAGAGTACTTTGAACATAAATATGTGATTTTTAATGTAATATATATATATAATAATATATATAAATAATAATATATATAATATATATAATAATATATATAATATATATATAATGTAATATATATAATACAAATTGGACAACCTTATACCACGTGGCAAAGAAGGCATGGATGTCAGAGCCATCAATATTGTTACGTTTCAATAAAATATTCTAGTGCTCAGTTTATCAGAATTGTTTTATATTACTTCAGCCACTCTAACAACATATATTGAGCAATAAAAAATTATTCAACTTACCTTTAATCAAATAAAGTGATAAAAAATAAAAAACGAACTGCGTAACCATACACTTTTACTTCTACTGACGCACTAACTTATTTTTTTCATTAAAGCTCGGTTTTCTGCAGTAGGAGTTGCCAATTCGTGATATAAACTCCTTGAACCGTTACAAATTTGACGATATCGTCATTTAAGTTAAAATGTACTTGTTTCGGTAAATATATAGTAAATTTTGAAGCGTTTACAGATCTGTCGCAGATGTCCATATAGGGTTAAAAAATAATAATATTCTTATTTCAACAAAATCGATGTACTGACAACAAACCCGAAGTTTAAAATCACTGACAGCTTTTTTCCAGTGATTTGAAGCATAATGAATCAGAAAATAAAGGTTATTGCCCAGAAACAAAGAAAAATTTTTTTTTTGTTACACGGTGTAATTTCTATAAAATGTATGTTCATTAATTATATTTCCTCTCTGTTATTTAATCAATTGCTTTATTAATATTTTAAAATTTTATCCCCCCCTCTTTCCAGGCTCCGGGGATTTATCCCGGCTTCCCCGCCCTTTCGGCGGCCCTGCCAGTAATGCCTCTCTCGTCAGTTGGTTATTTCCAGATTATTCAGGTCCGACTCGCACATTAACTGTAAAGGGCTTCCCAAATTTCTCTTCAGAAACTCCTCGCCTTCTTTCCAGGAAATTATTCAGGTCCAACTCGCACGTTAACTGTTTACTAAATCCTCATCTTCACTGAGCGAGAGAACCAACCACTCAGAGTCCAAGAAAGGGGTTGGAATTCCAAGGTAAACCTATTAGAAATAAACTACTGTATGTTTTTTTTCTTTATTATATCTGGAATAAACACAATTATTCAGAATAAAAGTATAAACACACACAACAAAAAAACGGGTAATGAATCACAATTAACAAAATCCTCTGGAAAACAAATAACAATTAGTGAGATTCGGCAGAAATGATAGAAAGTAAGTGGGAGACAAGTACCGGAAATGACTTGTACAGAATGTGAACCCTTGTCCCAGCCCAGCTACCTTCCAAACTTGACCCCTGTGACCTGATTTTTTGTTATACAAGGCGGCTATCTAGTTAGTAGTGTTAGGGTCACAAGCCTGATTCCAGGGCAGATCACAGCGGTCAACAGTGGTTGACACAACCTCAGTGGACTTTGTAGCTCCAGCTGGATTGGATCTACAATCGAAGCCTGATGAGTCTGTCCTAGGTGAGTTGAGTCCCAACTGGTTGCCTAGACAACACAATATTATTAGTTACAAGCACCAGGCACCATTAATCGCAATAATAAAATAACAGACAATTAATCAACAAACATTATTGGAATCATAACTTCATAATTGATCACTGGAAAACATAATTTACTCATGAAATCAAGACACATAATAAATAACCAACATAAAAATAATAAATACAAACATTGGTAATTATGGCAAATCTATCTCACATAAGTTAATCAACCTATAATCAGTGCCAAACAAGTGTTATATTTTATTTTATTGGGTTCAGAATCCCAGCTGAGCCCTGAACGGCCAAGCTCTGAAGGGCCAGTTTAACCTACAGCCCAAGTTAAGCTAGACTAAAACTTAGGGACTTGGAGGTCCTATTAGGTCCTACATCAAGGTTACTGACTCGATGTGGGCCTACCTTAGGCCTTAGTTGCATAAAATTAAGATAAAAACAAAAGGGGCACTATTTATGGTCTTCTTTCTCAACCTTGCAACAACACACAACCTGCACCATTGCACGATGCAACAATCTTGTATCTAAACAACCAAACTGAATTGCAAGAGAGCTCTCTATAAGACCACGCCCTGTAAGTGCCGCATTCAACAAACGAGTAGGAAGGACGCGCAGTGCCCCAAAAAATGATGCCACAAGAGTGCCCAAACAATGATGCCACAAGAGCCCAAAAATGCTAGCTCTAAATTAAATGAATTTTTCACTAACCTTATAATTATGAGATGGATATATATATATATATATATATATATATATATATATATATATATATATACACCTTAACTTAATATATACAAGCAATGCTGCATCAATCAGCTTAGTCATTATATCGTCTTGGGACAACAATGGCTCTTCCTCTTCTAGATTTTCTAACAACAAGCATGGGCAAAACCCAAACTCTGGAATAACGTGACTGGTATCCTATAATAATGATAATAGGTTCTGTTACGTAGCTAGTTACATGAATGGATCACAGACGAGCTGGATTTGGCTAAAGGAAACTCCAGGGCTCTAGCATACACTGCAAACTGGGCAATAAGTAAAGGTCTGGTGTCTGATTCTAACCTGGCTGAATTTATTACACCTATCTCTATACTCGGTCACAATTTCAAAAACATATATATAATATATATATATATATATATATATATATATATATATATGCATATATCATTGCTCCTATCAGCCATGCTTGCTCATAGCTACATCCCTGCAGAGTTCATGAGGGTATATATCTTGCCCCTGGTCAAAAATAAGTACGGAGACATTCTGTCCAGCAATAATTACAGGCCAATTGCTGTCGCTTCCTGCTTCTCGAAACTACTAGAAAAACTCTTGTTACTCCGATTAAATGATTTCCTATGGACATCTCCTAATCAGTTTGGCTTTAAAAGGTCCCACTCAACTGACCTGTGTATCTAGTATTTAAAGAAACAATATCTAAATACATTGACAGTAATTCAACCATTTATAGCTGTTTCCTTGATATAAGTAAGGCATATGATAGGGTGAACCACAATATTTTATTTGCAAAACTAGAAAACAGGAAGGTTCCCATGTACATATTAAATTTATTGAAATTTTGGTATTCCCACCAATCTTTCACTGTTAGGTGGGCAATGTACTATCCGAGTGTTTTGGCTCCTCTTGCGGGGTGAGACAAGGTTCCTTGCTCTCCCCTATGCTGTTTAATGTGTCTATCGACGGATTAATTGCTTCACTTAATGAGGCAACTGTGGGATGTTGTATAGATAACGCAAGGATAAATAACTTAGTTTATGCCGATGATATGGTGTTAATAAGTCCTTCTGTTAAAGGTCTGGATCGGCTACTAAATGTCTGCGAAGTGTATTCGCAGAAACATGATATTCTTTTTAATGTTACAAAAACTAAGGTTATGCAATTTCATCCGAAAAGCTGTAATCAGCCAGCTGATATAAGGTTTAAAATGAATGGTGAAGTATGAGGAAGTACAAGAGTTTAAGTATTTGGGTCAAACTATTACCAGCTCCTTGAGTGATGACTCGGATATAAGAAAACAATCTCGAAGCCTGTGTGCTAAAGCGAATATGACCATAAGGAACTTTCGTTTCTGTACAAGTGAAGCTAAAGACACAATCTTTCGTACTTTCTGCAGTAATATATACGGTCAGCAACTCTGGGTGAATTATAAAAAAGGTTCTGGCAGAACCCTAAATTTGCTGTACAACAGGTCTTTTAGACTCTTACATAAATTACCCCCGAGATGCTCAGCTTCGCAAATGTTTGCTACCCGCAATGTCCCGAGCTTCCCGGAGGTAACAAGACGTGCTCAACGTCTGTCTGTAGCTCCACTTAACTTCGACAGTGCAGTATTATTTCTAATCAATTGTATATATTTCTATCCTTAGTGTATGAACTGTCATTGTATTAATAATATTTGTCATATGGACTATAGTCTGCCAATAAACCTTTTCATTTTCATTTTCATTTTCATATATATATATATATATATATATATTATATATGGTAAATTTTTAGAAGTGTATATTACAGACTTTGTAAATCAAAACTGTCTTTCTGATGGTCTTTGATGCGGTTTGAACAAAGGTTAATTTCGTTCAAACAACATCAAAAGCAATTGGAAAAAATAGTTTTAATATATAACCTAACCTAAAATTCCAAAATTCCTCAAAAGCCTGTCATGTACTCTTGTAAAAAAAATACTTAGGTATTTTTTTACAAGAGTACATTACAGGCTTTTGAGGATTTTTACCTTTGCAATCAATAGTGTAGACAATTCTAAGACATTTTTCTTCTATAACATTTCTCTCGCAAATTATGTATAAGCGAGATATTACGTGTTTACTTTGTTTTAGCCACCTATTGGTGTAATCAAGTGGTTCAAATTTTGAATTCAATCAGTCTCGCCCAAGCTTTAGTGTTGCTCGCCAGGAAACTTGATCGTCATGGCTGAAAGGTCATAAGAATAAGAAAAGGTCATAAGAAAGGTCATAAGAATAATCCTGCAACTTTCTCCTTGGTAAAACTTTATAAGAAACCCGCATTTCCATGAAACATGCTACAGTAACGAAACATATATCAATTGATAGAGCAGAAAAAAATGGTGCAAGCAGATAATATGTATCATTTTGAAAATATTAGAAACTAACAAAGTTATGATACTATGAAGATGTTACTAGGCCTATCATAGCTTACACCATTTGGATCTTTTCCGTTTCATGTACTGTAGGTTAACTGAATGCCCGGTGAGGTCAACTGAATGCCCGGTGAGGTCAACTGCATCCCCGGTTAGGTCAACTGTATGCCCTTGAGGATTGATTAGGTTAAGTCGTGATATTTTCGTTAGTTTTAACGAAAATATCACAACTTAACCTAACCTAAATGTCGCTAAAAATGACATTGCTTCAAAGTATCATAACTTTGTTATTTTCTAATATTTTCAAAATGATACATAACTGCTTGCACAATTTTTTCTGCTCTATCGATTGATATATTGTAAAGTTTTACATTCTCTTTCCTCAAGACCTTGACGACCCTAAACCTGGCCCTTTATCGGCTTTACCAGAATTTTCCGATTCTGATTAAGGTAAGATTTTGGTAATATTCCTGATCTGTTAGGGTAGGTTAGGTTAGGTTAGGTTAGGTTATATATTAAAACTGTTTTTCCGATTGTTTTTGATGTTGTTTGAACGAAATTAACCTTTGTTCAAACCGCATCAAAAACCATCAGAAAAACATAGTTTTGATTTACAAAGCCTGTAAAAATTTACCTGCATTAGTTCATGCTCCTCTCCTAAAGTAGCCAGTTGTAATTTAGGGTTTTGGTGGTATGTACATACGCATACAGAATTTGTTCCACTTGTACCTGCTAATATACAGCATGGAGGCCTAAGGTTGGCAAAACTAGAAAATCCTATTTTGGGATTATCCTGGTTCTTATAAAGTTCAAATAATTCTTTCAAATTTCCCAATAGAAGCCTGTTTTGTTGTATTTTTCACCATTTACATCTCTAATTTTAATACAATCCTTCTTACCTGGGCATATCCAAGTTACTTCATCTAATTCATAGAAGTATCTTACTTTCTTCTTGTATTCTTGTCTACCAAATTGTTTTTTCAGTTCGCTGCCTTTCTTTACCATTCTATTTGAGGCTCTGAATAATTCTTCTGTCTCTTGAATTGTGAAGGGGGATAATGAGAGAATTTGCAACTTTTCAGAATAATTTGATGTTTTATATGATTTCACTAATTCTCCCATCATCTGTTCATACCTGTAAATAATGAAATATGCACTATAAATAGCTGGAGTACTATACCATAAATGAAATTAGCCAAACCTTCACTGCATACTGAAATGTTTTCATAAGGTAAATTCTAAGTAAAAAGAATCAGTGGAAATGTAAATGTTGTGGTAATATAATTTAAAAGAAAAATATCAATATGATACACAGGAGGTACCGTACCTTTGAAGTCTTTCCTTAATTGTTTTATTTTCTGCACTAGTATCTGGATCCACCATTATATCAGTTTGGTAAATGGCTTCTACCTTTATTTTGAAACCAGTAATAACTCCTTGAAGTTTTTGGATGAACCCTTTGATTCCTTTTGTTTTTTACTTAAGCCTTCTGAAATTTGAATATGTTATTACTAATTACAAGCCTAAACAAGTAGAACACAAACAACAAAGCCTAGAGTGGGTCTTACTTGTTTTAGCAGGCGTTTCTCCAGCCGAAGGAAGAATGCCTTTCACATGAACTCACCATGTCACTCACCATGTTGGGGCCTGTGCCAATCCTGTCATGGGTGGTGCACCAGCATGACAGAGAATGAGGACCCACACATATATACTTCAGTCAGACAACCAGAAGTTGATAGGGAGATTAGCTATAGACTGGATTTGTGTATCTATTTGCTATTAAAGTCTGCAGTTACATAACAGCACAGGGAAGATGCAATGAGCACAAGTTAATGACCAATCAACATAGGAATACAACTCAGCTCCCAGGGCATCAGACAAGGCAGCTTTAAAAGCAGTCAAACTAGGAGCATCCACCAGCTCACCCAGCAGCATATTCCAATATCTCTCAACACAAAGAGAGAGGAAATGGTGACGTAATTCGGTAAAGGAATGCTGTATCTGAATTTTTAATTCATGACTTCTACCCATTCTATGGGCCATCTCAAAAATGTCTATAGGGGAGATACCACAGCGTCCATGAAATATTTTATAGCAGTAAATCAGATCACATTGCAAAAGATGGCCACGTATGAAATACAAATTAAGATATCTCAATTGGTCACTGTAACTTAAGTCTGTCAAACCCCATATTTGTTTCATCCATCTACATTGCACAGCCTCAAGCAGCTTTAAATCAAGATAGCCCAAATTCCACAAGGATGAAGCAAAATCTATCAAAGGACAAATATCAGTAACAAGGAGAGAAATCATAAAATCAGGAGTATGACAAACAGTTGACTTCAGTAGAGTACTGGCAATTCCACCAGCACTAGCCTACTGCTGACCAAACTTGCTTATAAAATTTTAAATTGTCCTCAATGACAACTAGGTCCTTGTGGTTGGCCAAACGAGTTATAGGAGTACCATCCAATAAATAGGTGCTGTCGCCTTCCTGCTGCCTACTTACAGTAGAGAAATTCAGTCCCCAGGAAATAGCAATTCTAAACAGAGTATCTATATCACTCTGGAGGGCACCAGACACCTGACCCGACTGCTTAGGGAAGTGAATGTAAAGTTTTAAATCATTAGCAAAAATCATATACTTACAGGAGAGCTGTGATCCAATAAAATTAAAGATGAGAAATAACAAGGGTCTGTGACAAATCGTGGTAGGCAGGGAGGGATACTATCCCCCCTACTTATTCAATGTTTATATGGATAATCTATCTGTTGTGCTGAACACCTTAAAATGGGCTGCTATATTGATACAATGATTGTCAATCATCTGATGTATACAGATGATCTAGTTCTTATTTCTCCATCTGTAAAAGGGCTCAGCACACTTTTGAAAGTGTGTGAAAGGTATGAGAAGGATAACAACAAAAAATATAATCCTGATAAAAGTCATGTTATGATTATGAGGACCAAGGCCTACAAGTATATAAAATTTCCTGAATTTCAATTGAATGGTATGGTGCTGTCAGAAGTAACCCAGACTAAGTATCTTGGCCAGATACTAACGGATAGTCTTTCAGATGACTGGGATATTCTAAGGCAATGTAGACAATTATATGCTCAGGGAAATACTTTATTTAGAAAATTTCATTGTGTACATTAGATGGTAAGTTGATTTTCTCAAAACTTTTTGTACTCCAATGTTAGGTATACAGCTCATTTCTGGTGGAATTACAGGATGTATAATTTGAAGAAATTTTATGTTGCATATAATAATATTTTTAGGAGTTTATTAAGGACTCCAAGATTTATAAATGGCAGGCGCGTACCTAAAGTATTTGGCACCCGGGGCGGATCCTTCCTTTGGCACCCCCCATAAATAATTTTAAAATTTAAACACTAAGAAAAATATATTATGTTTGGAAGTAGATTTTTAAACAGTACAGTACTGTCATAAGCAAATTGGAAATAAGAAAAATGCAGGACATTAAAAATTCAGTGAACAGGTAATACTGCATTTTATTTTATACAAAAAACACAGGAAATCCAATCTCAACGCTCAGCCTATTCTTCAAAGATAAATAGAGAGGATTCACAGTCTCTGCTTTCGAGTCTTAATTTCTGCAAATTGATCAATGACCTCATCAAAATTCACCTTCTTTGCATATTCATGTTCAATTGAAAGTAAAGCCAGATTTGTCAATCTTGTCTGACTTATGGTCGAGCGAAAGAAATTTTTCATCAACTTCAACTTGGAAAAACTTCTTTCACATGAAGCAGTAGACACACAGACAGTCAAAAAGAATCTCAAACACAGTGACAAGCTTGGCAAAGATTCACAAAAATCCCATTTCACAATAAACTCCAGAAACTGCAATGCTGTCCATTTCTTTGCCTCTTCAACGCTGATTTTGGCAGCTTCCAAATGCCTCCGAAGTCGTCCAATTTCCACACTGATATCTTCATCAGAGAACTCATCGAAAATCTGAGTCAAATTTGGAATATACTTCCGAAATTTTTTTTTTTTTGCAACAACCCAAGTGTTTTGCTGAATAACAGCGAAGATTAACAGAATTTGATCCATTGCCTTAGAACGAATCTCCAATTCTTGATGAAAGCGATCAAGACATTCAAACATAGCCCTTTCTACTTCCTCTGGCAATGTGAGACCCGCATCCTTTGCCATCTCTCCTGGCATCCTTTTTCGGAGCTTTATTTAATAAGCAGTAAGCATTAACAACATATTAAATATACAATGGTACTACACTGGACACTGTAAAATTGTTGAACTTGACTATGCCAATAAGCATTAGTACCAATTCAATATAGAATAGTACTGTAGTTGTTGATGTAAATCTAAAACGGTGTTTACTATATTAAGCATGTAAGCATTAACACATCTCCATGCAGTCACATCATCACCCTCTCTGTCTTAACATCACCATGTAGTTGCATTAAAAAAAATCATGCAGTCATATCACCACCACCATCGTAAGATCACCACATAGTCATCATAAAAAACTCACTCGGTCATACACATCATCGTTACTTCAGTAGTCATGGTTGTAGGAAAAAAGTCAAGTCTAAAGTTTAGTGCAAAGTGTGACTTTTCTGTGTCTTTTAACTGATAACCAGCAGTCACAGGGACCACCATTCATAAACATGAGTTTCTATAACATCACGACGATGCATTTATTATAACATCACGACGATGCATTTACCGGGTATTATAACATCATGACGATGCATTTATAAACACTTAAACATCACTATGATACCACATTGTCAAAAATTACTGGACACTGGTATAAGTACCATGATATTGTTATAAACACTAGCACTTTATGCTTTATCATAATTATTTAATGAAACATACCTCATGTATGTGGAGTCACAGTGTCAAGTGAACAAGACTTGGAATCGGTCCTATTCAAAGGAGTGACATAACGAAGGAGTGACATAACAAAGGAGTGACAAATCGGAGATAAAATTCAAAGGAGTGACACGAAAATACCAACAAAGAAGAAGAAAGAACAAATCCAGAGGGAAGAGAGGCTTGCAACTGTTAGGTTAGGTTAGGTTAGGTTTCTAGTTTTTTAAATAAAATCTTAATTTTAACAATTCTGTCACTCCTTCGTTACGGTATTTATGTCACTCCTTTGTTATGTCACTCCTTCGAAATGTCACTCCTTCGATACAGACCCCTTGGAATGTCATTTGCAGCCAGCTGGCTATGCTCAACAAACTGATGACTAAAACGTCAACAAACGTTCACCTTTCGATGTAATTTTTAACAAATATTTAATTTTTCGTTTGTAAATTTTGTATTGCCAATAAAAATAAAAATTTATTTTATAGTGAAATTAACATTAAGCTGTTGTAATAGTTTGAACATTTTAAATTTTTTTTCTTACTTTGGCGAATTTTTCATTTGGTTTGAAAACTTGTACGGGTATTTCAACTCTCCCGATGGCACCCCCCTTTTGGCTGTCACCCGGGGCGGACCGTCCCTCTCACACCCCCCTTAGTACGCCACTGATAAATGGTGCTCCTTCTAGTGTTAAAATGCTGTTTGTAGTCAATAAGGTGCCTAGCTGTGCCAGTATCATTCGCAATTTTGTATTTAAATTTATCACTATGCTTGGTGAGTCAGTCAATAAGATAATAGAAGCCATCAGACATGGGGGTCATTATCATTGTAATGGTACCGTAATTAATTATAATTAATTACAAATCGCTAGTAATGATAATGTAATGATAATGGTAATGAAAGGTCTGTAATGAATCATTACATATCATTACATTTTCATTACAGTGTAATTTCAATATATATATATATATATATATATATATATATATATGTATGAGATGAATTTCACAATTAAACACGTGAAATGAATGAATGCTGCAAACCCACAAGGGAAAAGAAAAACGATTCCAAGGCCTTTGAATCGTTTTTCTTTTCCCTTGTGGGTTTTCAGCATATATATATATATATATATATATATATATATATATATATATTAGGGTGCATCAAATTTCCCATGATTTTTCAAAAAGTTTTTTTCAATCTGTCCCTATGATTACTGTGTTCCAATGCCTGAAATAGCACATATGGCCAAATTTCAAAGATTTATGTGGTCATCTAGGGGGTCCACATCATTGATGCAATATTTAGTATTGGAGTTAAATTGACCAAAAAATTAAACATTTTATATCCCGGTTTCCGTGTTTGCAAAAGTATCAGAACCAGTAAAATGTATTAAATAATCAAAACAGGGATTAGAACTTAGCTTCACCCCACGCTCAGCACAATCATTTACGACGTTAACTGCCGAGATGTGTTCTCTGGATGTTTGAAAGGAAGCTAATTCTGGCCAATTTTCGATATTATGAGTCAGGAAAGAACTGTCAAGTTCCAGAACAGAGAAAATGTACCATGAATCTTTGTTGATTAAGTCGCCAAGCTTTGTCATGCTGGAAATGGAGTTTGGAATTTGGGTTTCCCAAATCCCGTACCAAATCGATGTTGTGGTAAAGATGCCTGATCTTGTGCTGGCTTTACTGCTATAAGTCTCTCAGCCAGATAGCGGCGTTCAGCTTCAGGGACTGCATCATTAAAGAGCGCAAGAGGTACCATCTCAGCAGTCAGGTACCATAGGTGATGCTTGAGAGCTTTTATCGCACTAGATGATATGCTGGGGCTGAGTTTTTCATATCTGAGGATGTCTTGGTAAAGACAGGTCATTCCATGGAGCCTCGACCGCGCTTGAACAGGTGATCCACCACCAGCTGTACAGCAAGCAAACAAAGTTGACAAACTCGCGCAGTTTGGGTTGTTGTGCTTCCGTGGTAATGGTTCCAGAGGGAAGAGAGCTGGTCTGCTCCTCCAGCAGCACCATCTTAATGGAGTAGAGAAACTTGGCCATCCACCTAGCCTTGTGTACAGCACCAGGACGTCGAAATGAAAACTCTCTTCTTGTCCCATCCAAGTAGAGCAAACAAAGATCAGAAAATTCTTTGTAGTCATCACATTGATGCTTCACAACAGACTGCGCGCATGAAATCGCTCTGGCCCTATAGTCATGGATTATGGTTTGTACATCATCTGAATAAGAGGTACCATCCAAAAAATTAAGTGCCTGATTATTGTTGTGTTGAACTGTGTCTAAATGCTTTCGGAACTGACAGAATATGGTAACTTCTAGTGACATTGGTGGTTCTATTTTCAGATCATTGAAGACTTGTGTAAGGATTACCTCGCCAACGTGATGCCGGCAAGCTGACCACAGTAAAGCTCGACCTATGTCCTGGTGCAGGCTAACACATGCAGCACTCACATGACCAGTGTTACTAGCTGTTGTGTCAAAAGTCATGTTCACTACTGAGTCAACACAATTCCATGATCGGAGAAGCTCCATGGTGAGATTAGCAATGCTTTGACCAGCTGGCTGATCTGTATTTGGCTTGTAGGAAGGCACACCAAGAAGTTTGATGTCATAGGAATTGCCAACTGCTACGGTGAGCCTCTCTTCAGCTTTAGTTTGGTATGACAGAGTTGACATCAGTTTAGAATCCCAGTGAAGAGACAGGAACTGTGGTGGAACCCAGGACTCTTTGACCGATGATGCAAGCTCTTCACCAACCTTACGTCTTGCTCTGTCGGCGATAGAATATGAGTGTGAAACATTTTTTGTGTCACCTCCTAATTCCTTAATGATGGCTTTGGTAAATGCTGCCTGTTGGGCCAGTGTGATCTTCGTGCGTGTAGACAGGGAAACCATCCTATGGGATTTGAGTATGTCATGACTTATAAAAGCAGTTGTTCCTGAACGAGTTGCTTGGCGAGATTTTTGTGTTTTTGGTTTGTAATCCTCTATATCACCCTCTTCATCCTCAACATCACTGTTGCTTTCCTCACTGTTCTCAATCTGAACTTTGCTTGTAGATGCTTGGGCTTTATGAGCTTTAAGCTGTTGTTCTGCTTGCATCATTTCCTTTTCCTGCTTTCTTTGGTCTTTTGATGCGAGCTTCTTGTCATGGCTTCCAAACGATGCGACTCTGCCTGATTTCATTGACCGCAAGAACTCCAGATCTTCAGGATCTTTTATGAGTTGCTCAGCATTCCTTGGCCAAAACTGTAATGTTTCTTGTAACTCCTTTTCGATCCCCTTAAGCTTCGCAACTGCACCAGGCGAAGAACGCCAATCCACTGGAAGTTCCCTAAGTTTTGCATTTTTTGCAGATAGTGCTATAATTTTTTCAACAGCTTTCCTCTCGGTAATCATGGCAATGTTGCCTTTCTGATAAAATGGAATAACTTTTTGCAAGACAAATTTAGCATTGTTCCATTTTGTACGGTTAAACGGTAGACCTTCTTGCTGATGAAACATGTAGCATCGCAACACTTGCTCACATGTTGGCAGCCTAGATCCTGTTATCTCTGCATCTGCATCGCTGATTCCAGCACCAAGACCATAAATGGCAGCAGTTTGACGAGTTTTAACAGCATATTTATCATTTGTGCTACCTGAACTGGCCATAATGCACGACAGGTGTAAAGAGAACACAAAATTTATTAACGTAAACACTTGCACATAAACATTTAACATAAACACACAAAAATCACATTTATCATAAACACTTGCATATCAGATTATACATTGCAGTTCCTTTTAGAATATTCTATAACTTTCCACCACTTCCTAGCACTTTCTAGAGGTTTCTATCACTTTCTAGAGGTACTATCACTTTATAGAAGTTTCTATCACTTTTTAGAAGTGTATATATGACCTTTAGAAATATCACTTACATGTTCTTGGGCTGATTTTTGTAGTGAACAAAATCTTTAAACTTCTACTATTTGGATCTCAAATCACAGAATGACTGTGGGGTTGGTGTGCATATAGGAAGTCTGTGTGGACCCCATAAATGGCATTCAAATCCAAAAATAATTCACATAGTAGGTTTTCTTAACCATTGGAACATTTCTAACTTAGGGACAAAGTGAAACTTTGTCATTGGTGATTTTGATGCACCCTAATATATATATATATAACGTAAAGAACGACGCTTGTATAGGAGATATTCCGCGCAAGACGAGAAAGAGAAAACAACAAATGAAAAAATGAAGTACCACCCGGGAATCGAACCCGGGATCTTCCAATTGCCGGTCAGACGCGATAACCACTACACCATGGACTTCACTCTTCCAAATGCCGTAATTCCTCTACATACTCGCAGAAACCAATGCCCCAAGGGGGCACCTCCCGCATGCCGTAACATTATATACATTCAACTGCAAAGAACACGCAGTATAAATAACGTAAAGAACGACGCTTGTATAGGAGATATTCCGCGCAAGACGAGAAAGAGAAAACAACAAATGAAAAAATGAAGTACCACCCGGGAATCGAACCCGGGATCTTCCAATTGCCGGTCAGACGCGATAACCACTACACCATGGACTTCACTCTTCCAAATGCCGTAATTCCTCTACATACTCGCAGAAACCAATGCCCCAAGGGGGCACCTCCCGCATGCCGTAACATTATATACATTCAACTGCAAAGAACACGCAGTATAAATAACGTAAAGAACGACGCTTGTATAGGAGATATTCCGCGCAAGACGAGAAAGAGAAAACAACAAATGAAAAAATGAAGTACCACCCGGGAATCGAACCCGGGATCTTCCAATTGCCGGTCAGACGCGATAACCACTACACCATGGACTTCACTCTTCCAAATGCCGTAATTCCTCTACATACTCGCAGAAACCAATGCCCCAAGGGGGCACCTCCCGCATGCCGTAACATTATATACATTCAACTGCAAAGAACACGCAGTATAAATAACGTAAAGAACGACGCTTGTATAGGAGATATTCCGCGCAAGACGAGAAAGAGAAAACAACAAATGAAAAAATGAAGTACCACCCGGGAATCGAACCCGGGATCTTCCAATTGCCGGTCAGACGCGATAACCACTACACCATGGACTTCACTCTTCCAAATGCCGTAATTCCTCTACATACTCGCAGAAACCAATGCCCCAAGGGGGCACCTCCCGCATGCCGTAACATTATATACATTCAACTGCAAAGAACACGCAGTATAAATAACGTAAAGAACGACGCTTGTATAGGAGATATTCCGCGCAAGACGAGAAAGAGAAAACAACAAATGAAAAAATGAAGTACCACCCGGGAATCGAACCCGGGATCTTCCAATTGCCGGTCAGACGCGATAACCACTACACCATGGACTTCACTCTTCCAAATGCCGTAATTCCTCTACATACTCGCAGAAACCAATGCCCCAAGGGGGCACCTCCCGCATGCCGTAACATTATATACATTCAACTGCAAAGAACACGCAGTATAAATAACGTAAAGAACGACGCTTGTATAGGAGATATTCCGCGCAAGACGAGAAAGAGAAAACAACAAATGAAAAAATGAAGTACCACCCGGGAATCGAACCCGGGATCTTCCAATTGCCGGTCAGACGCGATAACCACTACACCATGGACTTCACTCTTCCAAATGCCGTAATTCCTCTACATACTCGCAGAAACCAATGCCCCAAGGGGGCACCTCCCGCATGCCGTAACATTATATACATTCAACTGCAAAGAACACGCAGTATAAATAACGTAAAGAACGACGCTTGTATAGGAGATATTCCGCGCAAGACGAGAAAGAGAAAACAACAAATGAAAAATGAAGTACCACCCGGGAATCGAACCCGGGATCTTCCAATTGCCGGTCAGACGCGATAACCACTACACCATGGACTTCACTCTTCCAAATGCCGTAATTCCTCTACATACTCGCAGAAACCAATGCCCCAAGGGGCACCTCCCGCATGCCGTAACATTATATACATTCAACTGCAAAGAACACGCAGTATAAATAACGTAAAGAACGACGCTTGTATAGGAGATATTCCGCGCAAGACGAGAAAGAGAAAACAACAAATGAAAAAATGAAGTACCACCCGGGAATCGAACCCGGGATCTTCCAATTGCCGGTCAGACGCGATAACCACTACACCATGGACTTCACTCTTCCAAATGCCGTAATTCCTCTACATACTCGCAGAAACCAATGCCCCAAGGGGGCACCTCCCGCATGCCGTAACATTATATACATTCAACTGCAAAGAACACGCAGTATAAATAACGTAAAGAACGACGCTTGTATAGGAGATATTCCGCGCAAGACGAGAAAGAGAAAACAACAAATGAAAAAATGAAGTACCACCCGGGAATCGAACCCGGGATCTTCCAATTGCCGGTCAGACGCGATAACCACTACACCATGGACTTCACTCTTCCAAATGCCGTAATTCCTCTACATACTCGCAGAAACCAATGCCCCAAGGGGGCACCTCCCGCATGCTGGCTGATTCCTCCCAGTCCCAGCCAGCACCAAAGCGGTGCAAGTTGTTCAATTTTATGGCTGCTCCAGCTCCCTCTACAGCTTCTCAGAACCCTATTGTCAGCCAGGTGGACAGCTACCTTGACCAGCCCTGCATTGATGGGGACTGCAATCCCCTGACATGGTGGAGGGACAATGCATTTCCGTATCCTGACCAATCTGTTCTTGCTGACAAGCATCTTTGCATCCCTGCCTCCAGTGCACCGGTGGAGCGCTTATTCAGTATATTCAGTATCGTAATGATCATCACAATGATAATGAAACAAAATGCTGTAATGGTAATGATAATGATAATGAAAAAATTCTGGTAATGATAATGATAATGAAAAAATTCTGGTAATGATAATGATAATGAAAAATTTCTGGTAATGATAATGATAATGAAAAAATTCTGGTAATGATAATGATAATGAAAAATTTCTGGTAATGATAATGATAATGAAAAATTTCTGGTAATGATAATGATAATGATAAACCTTGTAATAACCCCATGTCTGGAAGCCATGGTTAGTGGACTGGTCTCTGATATATTTTATAAATCCCAAATCTGGAAGCATTGGCATAGGCAATTGTATGTCCATTATACACAGTGATTCACTGGCCTACTTAGTCAGTGCTCCAGACAACTATCTCTTCATCTTCTATGGAATTCTTGTATAATGCTTGTACCTGATGAGTCTGAAATAAAGTGTTTGTTTGTCACAGTACTGATCTTTGGGGCACACCACTCAGGACATTCTTTGGGGAGCTCAACTGGCCGACCCTGAACAACAACTCTCATTGTGCGACCACAAAGAAAACTACCGAACCACTCAAGGAGACCACTAGAAATTCCCAAGCATATTAACTTATCCAGTAATAACTGATGGGGGACATGGCCAAAACCCTTTGCAAACTCGAACAAAATGAGATCAACAACCACTCCCTGGTCATACCAATAAGAAATATAATTGTACAATGTACATCCTGAGTTGGTCAGTTACTGATCATCTGGAAGGTCTAAAGCCAAATTGGTGAACATCTAATAGATTATACCAATCAAGGTAGAACAATAGCTAGTTAGAGATATGTTCCATGGTCTTACATGCAATTGGGGTAAGGCTTATAGATCAATAATTTAAAAGATCAGACATGGATCCCTTTTTAAAAATTGGACATACATGAGAACATTTCCAGATCCTGGGAATTGTGCCTGTAGTTAAGTTATAGATGCACTAAAGATGATGAACAGGGGATAGGCTAACTCAGGTGCACATACTTTCAGGACTTTGGGGTGCAGGTTATCTGGGCCCATTGTAGAGTTTGTAGCTGTTTCGGGATTATTACTGATTGAGGATTCATTTGAATTGCTATCTTTAGAGTGACTTGATGATACCTCTTTCAAGATCCCTTGAGTTTGTGTTCCTTTTGTCTCCCATGCCTGAAGACTCAAAATCAAGTCTAGATCGCTTGATATATAATTCATGCAATTACTGCATAAAAGACTCTTTTCTTTTAATAAAGTCATGAACTTTCTCTGAATATGATGAAGAGACCGATTTTAATCCTGTAAATATTCTCTTTTTATGCACCCCAAAGGGATCTTGGCAAAATTTTGATTTATTCACCATGGTTTAAATTTCTTAAAATGTTACTGCATTTATTACTTCTAATATTTGATAATTGTTATTCTACAAATTTATACTATTCTATTTTGCCTGTAAGAAAAAAAATCATTATTCATGTTTCGTTTTTATTAATGGAGAACTGCAGGGATGTTAGCCAAAAAAAAAAGGTTAAAATTTTCCAAAAAAATTTGGTAATTCTAGATGATTCCTACATTCATGAGCTCTCTGTATAGGTACCAATATTTTATTATTGTTTTTTGCCGAAAAATTTTATCTTTAATTTTAGTTTTATAAAAAAAATTTGTGAAGTTATCCAATAAAGGTCAAAATTTGATCTTAAATAAAGGTCATGAAACCAAAGTTTTATTTATTACCCTACAACAGTGAAACATACATATTTAGAATCTTCCGCCTCTCCTGATTTCAAAGATACAGTAATACCCAAGTTAGTGCGGTTAATGCATGTGGCAAAACTACCACACTAATCGAATCTGCACTAAACGGGGAATGCATTCAATGCAAAATGAAACAATGCGTTCCCACCCTTTGGTAACACTGAAAAAACAGACTTTTTTACCAATGTAAATGATTCTAAGCATTATACAATTCATAATATCCCTTTACTTTGTCCGGAGGGATAGGGCGCGTCCCTCTGTGGCGAATGTGGGAATGCATCTTTCTTCGGTGTAAGGGCTTTCTCTGCCCTTGTGAACCATTGGACCCGTTTGGGGACCCGGCTGATCTCCTGCTTCTATTTCTTTCTTTCTCCTTTCACCCATTCTTTCTGGCTTCTCTCTCTCTCTCTCTCCTTTTTGTTGCGTTGTTTTTGGACCTTGATTTAACCCCTTCCTAGGCCCTTGGGTGTGGGAGGTGGTTGCTGTGCACCCTTGTTGCATTTCAACCAAACCCAAGCCCTGTCCCTGCTACCTTTCACCACGCGTTGGATGAGAGTGGCCGCCTTTTAGGCATGGGGACTGGGTACGGGTGTATCTCCCCTGCGTGACATCTATTAGCGGTGGGACCGAGTGTGCCCACGATTCGCCTTTCCCTTGTTGGAGTCGTTGGTGGCTGGATGCGCGTGGTGGATGAAGTTTTCTTTTTGTTTGCTATGGCTACTTCTCCCCCTCGGCTTACGACTACTGCTTCTCATTCTTGGACTACTACTTCTCTCAACACTCGGGTGGTGGGCAACCAGGCCCTCGAGTCCTCTAGCACTGGAAGACCGCATCCTGATGGGGTTGACCCCCCTGTGGAAGCAGAACGCTTGCATTCTCCTTTTCCGTTGCTGACCCCAGTCCGTCCCTCGAATATGCCCTTGGACATACACTCTCTGGAGCAGGGATCTTGCTCCAGCCCACCTCAGCCGCCTTCGGGCAAGTCAAGTTCCACCCAGGACTTGCCCCCAAAACCCGGCTTCTTGCTCTCCCCATTTTCCACCCTCACCCACCATCGGTCCACCTCCCCACTGAGAGAGCCCCGCGGCGGACGGGGAAGCCGGCATTCACGGCCATCCTATCGACCGTTGGATATCCCAGTCCACTTCGATGCTACAGCCTCCCTCTCACTTCCAAGTATCCACAGATTCCTGGTGATCCGGCCTACCTCTGGGTCCTTTCCGACCAACTCTGAACGGACATTTCAGGCGATCCAAACCCACAGCAACTCCAGCCGCTATGATGTACGCCCACAGAGGGATGGCTCCCTCCTCATAAAATCATGCTCAGCCGCTGAGACAAAAGCCCTACTCTCCCTCACTGAGGTCCTTGGATGCTCGGTGTCCGTTTCCCCACACCCTCGCCTGAACCAGAGTCAGAGCACTATTTACGCAATCCACCTATTGTCGATCGCAGTGAACGAACTCCTGGAGGACCTCGCGCCCCATGGAGTTACTAAGATTTATCGCTTCACATCCCGACAGGGAGGCGCCCCCTCCCCCACCCCGCGTCTGCTCCTTACTTTCAATACCTTAGTCCCTCCAGACCGCATTGTATGGGGTATGGAAGACTGCGCGTCAAGCGAGTTTTCTGTCCGCCCATACATCCCAGACCCGACCCGTTGCTTTAAATGCAACAAGTTTGAACACGATAGTTCCGTTTGTCGCAGCCGCATCAATTGTGTGTTCATTGTGGACAAATCGATCACCCTGACAGGTGCCCCAACACACCCAAATGCTCCAATTGTGAAGGCGCACATCCCTCTTCATCCCGCGAATGCCTTTTCTTCAAGTTCGAGGAGGTCCGAGGCCTGCAGGTAATGGACTTCCTTAGCCTCCCCCTTGAGGCACGAGACAGGGTGCGGAGTCGGGAGGTGAGGCCGGGGGTGTCTTACGCCGTTGTTCTCGGCTCCGTCATCTCGGCACTCCGCCCTGGCCTGCCGCTGAAACCCCCCTCGACCACTGCTCCCTATCCCTCCCAAAGGGAATCCTCGCAGGACCCGACGGCCTCCTGTCCCCCCCACCATCCCTTCTCTCCACGCACCACACCTGCCACAAATCCCCCAAGAGTCTGGGACCAGGACACCCAGGCCCCATCAACCTCAAACCCTGCCCTCCCAGTACTCTCTGCACACGCCTGAACCTACCGCCCGGAGCAAGCCGACGAGGCGGAGACGCCGGAGAGAGTCGCCAGACCCTCCGGCCTTTCAACGTGTCTCTCCCTCTTCCCCTAGAACTAAGAAGACGGCTCGGACCCTCACACCGCCCACTTCGTCTACAAGGACCATATCTCCCCACTGCAGAAGTCCTACCACTCTACTCCTACAGACTCTGACAATAGTTGCCGAAATACATGACCCGCCCCCTCCCACGACAAGACCCAATTGAACATCCTCTCCCCCGAGGATCCAGTGGATGCGGCCCTGGCGCAGCTACACGGTGTGGCCGAGGGGAGCTCGGCCGCGCCCATGAGTCTCATGGATGTGCCCTTGCCTCCTGGTGCCATTTTTTCCACCCCTCCACGAGACCACTCTGGTTCACCTCCTTCCTTCCTCACAGTACCTGCCCCCCAACATCTCCGGCCCCCTCCTTGTCAGCCACCCTGAGCACGCCCTCCCTCCCACCCGCCCGGTACTTCTGGTACCCCCTATCGCCACCCAGGGTCGGCCGTGAGACCCCGGACAGGCGGGAGGCGCCACTTTCGGAAGTAAAGTGCTCCCTCCTGGCCCGAACACAGAAGCCCGCCAAAACACTTCTGACCCTCTCAGCCCACGACGTTCCCCTGACTGCCGTGATCCACGCCTCCGGTCTCGCTCGGCCGACTCGATCCTGCAACCTCCGTGGAGATCGACTGGCCGACCGATTCCTTCCCTGGTGAACGGTAGATAGCCAGCCATGCTCCCGACCCATCCTTCACCTTCGCGAACTCCAGACCTCGGTTCACACTCCAACCTCCTAACACCTCCACCTTTACCCATCCCCCTTCATCAACTAATGGATCCCCCGAAAACCGCAATAGTACACTGGAACTGCAGAGGAATATTCGCGAACTATGAAGGCCTTAACTCCTTGATTGCCACTTCCCGTCCGGTGTGTGTCTGTCTCCAGGAGCTAATCCTGGGGACCAGGTCCATTCCCTGCCCTGCTGGATATTCCTGCATCGCCATCCCGTCTCCTACCTGCACTCGAAAGGGGGCTGCCATTCTCATACACCACGCAGTCCCCTTCCACAATCTCTCTACCAGGTCCCCTTTACAGGTGATTGCCGCCCGGCTTTCCCTAGATAGACAGTACACCGCCCGCTTAATTTACCTCCATCCCCACGCTCAAGTCTCGCGCGATGACTTGGTGGAGGTTGTACAACAACTCCCCAGGCCCTTTCAACCACTGGGCGATTTCAATAGTCGCCACCCCATTTTTGGTGATGTATTTTTTCCACAGAACTTGCAATGAAAGTGCGTCCTCTTCTGTTGTTGCTTTTATCGCCTGAGAAAAAGTTCATCTCAAATAATAGGCCTTAAAAGTTGCAATATCACCTTGGTCCATCGGCTGCAGTAAAGATGATGTGCCAGGTGGTAGATAAACCACTTTCACATTCTCATTTAAGTCATCAAGTCCAATAGGATGACTGGGTGCATTGTCTAATAACAACAAAACCTTAAAATCCATGTTATTATCTTTGCAGTAATGTTCAATTGCAAGACAAAAATAATTTGCAAACCATTCCTCAAACAAACTGGGTGATTTCAATAGTCGCCACACACCACCTATATGGCCCCAACCCTAATTACTGTCATGACCGAGCTCTCCTTCGAGTGCCTCAATGATGGCTCTCCTACATTTTACCATGCCACCACCTGCACTCCATCCTGTATAGGCCTGTCCCTCGTTTCGACTGATGCCCGCCTAGATTTCACATGGCAAGTCCTTCAAGAGGACTATGGAAGTGACTATTTCCCCATTCAACTCACGCTCAATCGGCCCGACCAGACCGTTCGGGTACCGGAAAGGTGGATTACTACCAACGCGAATTGGGCCCGCTTCCGCGACAATACATATACAAACCTTACAACTGCCCACTTCCCATCCGCCGACGCTAGCATCGCATATTTCGAGCCCGTCGTTGTAGCGGCCGCAAGCACTAGCATCCCACGATGCTCTGCCTACCCACGCGCCCGACGGGTGCCTCGGTGGACCCCGGAGTGCGCTGAGGCCGTTCGCGCCAAGAAGGCTACTCGGTGCTTCTACCGGACGCGACTCCCCATCCATCGCACGGAGATGCAGCGGGCTAGGGCCATCGCCCGCCGCACAATGAAGACAGCGTGCCGAGCCTCTTGGCGTGCCTTTGTGTCCGGCGTCACCGCCACCACACCTTCGGCTGCCATCTGGAAGAAGGTACGGGGTATCGAGAGGAGACATTCCCCCCCCCCGATCCCCTGTCCTTCGGATTAACGATGGACTCCTATGCGAGCCCAAGTCGTTGGCAAACCACCTAGCTTCTATCTTCACCACCATTTCTCCCTATGCAGTCGGTTCTGTACCCGCCCCTAACAATAGCCACTCTCCCATAGACAGCACCTACAACCAGTTGTTCACCATGCGTGAACTACTGGCGGCACTGGCCTCTCGACGATCCCCTTGTCCCGGTCAGGATGATATTCCGTATGGCATGGACCATCACATCCACACTACTTTACAAATTTTCCTGCTAGACCTATACAACCGCATATGGATAGAGGGCGCCTTCCCCTCCAGGTGGAAGGAGGCCCACGTCATCCCTATCCCCAAACCCGGCAAAGATTCCCTGGACCCCCACAAACTACAGACCAATCGCCCTGATGTGTTGTGCCTGCAAAATCCTTGAAAAAATGGTCGCTACGCGATTATCATTCGTCCTTGAAAATAGCAATTCCTTCCCGGCTACCAAGTCCGGCTTCAGACAATTCCGCTCCACCAGTGATCCCCTCCTGCTCCTCAGCTGAGACATACAGGATGCCTTCGACAATGGACAGTTCATACTATCAATTTTTTTCGATATTCAGAAGGCCTATGACACCACCCGTTGGGCAATGATCCTTAGTCAGCTCTGACATCTAGGCCTCGTCGGAGCCATGCCGACCTTCATCAGGGGCTTCCTTTCCTCCCGAACCTTTAAAGTCCGGGTGGGCTCAGTCCTCTCTGACACGTGCAGGAGGACGGGGTCCCACAGGGAAGCATCCTCAGTGTTCTATGCTTCTCCGTCGTCATGAACACAGTCTCAAAATGCCTTCCACCCACCATCCGCTCTTCCATCTACGTGGATGACCTTGCGATCTACTTCGCAGGACGAGAACCGTCCGTCGTTCAACGGCAAATGCAGCTCGCCATCTACCTGGTGGAAAGGTGGGCGATGTCGGTGGGTTTCCGCCTCTCCACCCCCAAGTGCAAATGTATGCTCTTCAGTAGAAGAAGACCCGCAACCCTTCCTCTTCCCTCTGTCACATTATACGGCAATCCTCTTGAGGTGGTACCCTCCACGCGTTTTCTGGGCATGACCCTAGACCGACGGCTCAACTGGGTTCCCCATCTCAAGCACCTGAAGCAATCCCTTCGACGTCCCCTCGCTCTCCTAGATCACCTCTCCCACACCACATGGGGTGCAGATCGACGCTCTCTTCTTCGCCTTTACACTTCCATGGTACAGTCGAAGCTGGACTATGGCAGTGCAGTTTACGGTTCAGCCTCCAACACCCGCCCCCGTATCTTGGACACGGTCCTTAATAGAGGCCTCTGCCTCGCCACCGGTGCTTTCCGCTCCTCCCCAGCCTCCAAGTGGACTGTAATTATCTCCCTCTCGCCCTCCGACGGGGTCTACTCCTCATGAGGACATACCTCCGTGCACAGAGGCTACCTCATTCGCTTCTGGGCATGGCGGTTTCTGAACTACCACCCCAGGGACGGAGCTGGCACTTCACTGAAGTGGTCCGCTCTTTCTTTGACCTTTTTAACATGCCCGCATCTACTCCCCCTGGCTCCTCACCCCTATCAAGTTCTGCAGGGAACTGTGTGTCCTACCCAAGAATACCACGAGCGCCACTGTATACAGGTCACTCTTCCGTGAACACGCAACCCAACATCCGGACGCAGTCGCCATTTATACAGATGGTTCCCGCTCGGAGGCTGGTGCGGCCTCCTCAGTCGTGATTCTGTCCCAGCCGCTTTCCCGAGGTGTCAGCCTGCCCCGCGAGGCCTCCGTTTTCTCGGCGGAACTTTTCGCAATTACGGAGGCCCTCGACATTGTGCGCACCCACTCTGCCAGCTCCTTTGTCATTTATTCAGCTTCCCAAAGTGCACTGCTCTCCCTATAAAGATTCAACCCTCCTCACCCGCTCGTCTGTACCATCCAGCAAACCTTCCACTTTTTAACGGCCTTCCGACACAAGACAGTCGCCTTCTGCTGGGTCCCAGCTCATGTCCACATCAAAGGTAACGAGGAGGCGGACCGCATGGCAAAGACGGCCTCCTCACTGCCGACTTCCTCCCAACCCCTCCCCTTCTCCGAATTCTTCCCGACTCTCTGCTCCCACTTCCGCCTCATATGCCAACGGGAATGGGACCAGGCCACACAAAATAAACTCCACAGGATCAAACCACAAATAGGATACTGGGCCTCCTCATTCCACCGGTCCAGCCATAAAGAAGTAATTCTAGCCCGTCTCCGTAGGCCACACCCGCATCACCCACGGACACCTTATGGCGAAATCGCCAGCCCCGCTCTGCCCTACCTGCCATGCCCCTATCACCGTCATACACTTCCTGGTGGAATGCCCAAACCTGTCCGCTCTTCGTCGTAGGTGTTTCCCTTTCTTGTCCGAAAATCCCATACCCGACCGTCTACGTTCCATACCCGCCGAAGGCCCCCACTTTTCAACAGAAGCGATTTTCCTCTTCCTTACTCACTCCCATCTGCTCCATCGCGTCTAAGACCATACCCATCCTACCCACTCTCCAGCAACTGACCCTTACTCACCCCCCTAGTCTACCACCCCAAACTCAGTAACACCACCCACCCACTGCCTCGCCGAGATATGTACCGCTTTCTGTAGGTACGAATCGGCGGTAAATTAAAGAAAGAAAAAATTCATAATATTAGTAATACTTCTTTTATTTATTAAATTAAATTAAATATTACGTCTATATCTTTTAAAGCATTATCTTATTAAAAAACTTCCAACATATATGCATTGTTTAGCTTTTGAACATTGAGAAAATCAAATTCATTTTGGTTAGGTAATGAATGAGCAAAGTTTTAAAAGAGATAAGAAAAACTTTTACATACATTTTTGTAAATTGTATTAAGAATTTACATACGTTTTTTAAAATTTTATGAAGAATTTTATTGCTTTGAAAAATATTTCAGCAATGAGGTTTGCACAACTTTTTTCTTTTTCTCAAAGTACATTACTCTGTAGCATCTAATAGCATTTTCTAAGTCTCGTTGTTGTTGTTGTTGTTGTTTAGTCGATCAGCCCACCCTGATCGAGCAAGCCGGCAGCAAGCAGGTAACTGATCGCCCTCTCCGGAGTGGACCAGAGGTTCAGCGCACTAGTGATGTTGTGTTGCGTTCGTTGTTGTGCTAGAGCGGTACAGTCTCTCATAATGTTTTCAATTGTTTGTGGTGTGTCCTGGCAGAGGTGGCAGGTGTCGTCTGTAGAGTTGTCTAGTCTGTGTTTATATGTCCGTAAGTTGGGGTGATGTCCACATCGGAATCGTACTAAGTTAACTCGATCCGATCTGCTGAGGCTGATCTCTGACCTGTTAATGGGTGGCGGCTTCACACCTAGGACCGCATTCGGACCGTGTTGTGTCAGTGCTTTGTGGGTTAGGTGTGTGTATATGTGTTTTCTGTGGGGCGTGGTATGGAATGGAGTATTTGGTTAGGTAAATATTTGGCTGGACACAGGGGCTACATTTTTGATCAAAATTACATTTTTCTAGTGTAGTTTTCTCTGCTTTGTTCGAATCTGATACCCATTTCTTGTGCAAATGAATAGAAACTATTTTTTTCCATTCCAAAATACGGAGTGTTTCTACTCATTTGCACAAGAAATGTGTGTCAAATTCCAACAAAGCAGAGAAAACGGTTAATATTTTGCTGGACACAGGGCTAACGAGAAATGAGAGGTTGTTTCACTAGCACTATTTTTCATGCTCTTTACAATATTTCCTGTTTTGGCTATAATGTACTTTTTCATAAAATATTTTTCCTGATTGGGCTATTTTTTCGCTACTCTGCGACTTAATTATTTGGTTGGTTTCTGTTCTGTCTATTTTTTTTTTCTAATTGGATTCAGTTTGGTCGTGTTTGTGATAGAATTATGACGTGCTGTTCGTGTGGTTTCTGACTTTGAGAACTTGATTCGTCATGTGCCCTAGATGAAGAGAAAGCATTGGATGTTTTTATCAATTACGGCGTTATTCTCTCATCCTTAACTTGCCCGAAATGTTACAGTGAGTGCCTAATACGAAAAGATCAGAAGATGTTTAGGTGAAATAACCAATATTAACCTGTTAGGCCAACTGAATGCCCGGTTAGGCCAACTGAATGCCCGGTTAGGCCAACTGAATGCCCTGTTAGGTCAACTGTACACCCTAATGATTGGTTAGGTTAAGTAATGATGTTTTCGTCCAATTTAAGGAAGATGCATGTATATTAGAGTGTGTCAATTTTGGGGGTGAAATGACTAAATTGAAAATCATGTGATCTGGTAGCAATTTAATGTAATTATTTGGCATACAAAATAATATCCTTGCTTCAAAAACAATAAAAAATAACTCCTACCTATATCAATTTTAATTCAAAAATTCCATTTTTCCGTAAATTCGTAAAAAAATAACAAATGTGCGCAAACATCCTATCAACATTTAAAGTGGCAATAAGATATCATTCAGAGTCTTTATTTGAAAGTAACCAATGCAGTCATGTCCTTTTTGCTGCGGTTCCTTGACATCAGCATTCGGCTTGCTACTTGCGCTTTGATGTAGCCTTCTCGCCTCTCGTGACTGTAAACTTGACTAGCTGCTTCTGTGACCATTTTCACACATCTCTCCACACTCTGAGTGTGAGAAGGCCACTTTGGCACTTGCACTGGGGCCTCTTTAAGTTGTGTTAAATCTGTGTTTGTTATACATGTTGTCAGTGGTGGCTCCAAAACTTCCGAACTCAAGTTAACTAATTCTGACAATTTCGTGGCATTGACGTTTATCGGAGGTACCTTCCTTGTCTGAACAGAGCAGTCTCCCAGCTGGTCATCATCTAGTGATGTTCCTCTAAGCTTTAGAATGATTTCCACAGCCTCAGTTCGCTCTTCGGTACATTGGCTGCAGAGTAGGGCTTGCAAAACTGCCTCTGGCTTAAAGGAATCTGTGAGCAAAGTTAGAACAAAATCTGACATGGTGAGGTGGGGACCACAGGTCCACTTGAGGTGGAATGACCCAAAAGATAATGATGTGTTGTATGTGACCCCAAGTATTTTGGTCCTGTGAGTGTGTGGAATGTTGGTGTTGTTTAGCGTAAGCTGTGGAGTTACCTGGTGTTCTTTTGTGTTGCTTGTAAGCAAGGTGATGGTTGATTTTGTGGGCGCTACTTTGAGTCTATTGTGTGTGAGCCAGTCTTGTATACTGTTTATGTATGTTTGTAGGTTATTTGTAGCAGTGTCAATGTTATTGTGGGTGGATGTTAGAGTGATGTCATCTGCATATGATGATAAGGTAAGCTTGATATCTATGGGTGTTGGAATGTCATGCATGTATAAGTTGAACAGTGTTGGTGAGTATCTTCCTGAAAGATAGTTGCTCAGCCACCTTTTGGTGTTATTGTGCATGTTTGTGTTGAGTATTTTGTTTATGAGAGGGAAGCGTGGGATAGCATCAAATGCTTTACTAGTGTCTATTGTTGCTAATAGCGTACGTTGAGCTGGTCGTCTGGAGTTGATGCCATCCATGATGAGCTGCGTGAGGTTAGTGAGTAATGTCGTGGTTGAGTGGTGAGGTCTGAATCCATGTTGAGTAGGAGATAGTGGTATGTGTGGGTTGGTGATTTGTAAGAGTAGTCTTTCTGTTACTTTGGAAGGTGTGCATAGTAAAGTAATGTGTCTATAGGAAGCTGGTTTTGTTGGATTTTTTGTTTGGTTTCAGTAGTGTAATAATTTTACCTTGTTTCCGTATGTGAAGAATAATACTGTGTTTGTTATGAAATGTGCTGATATTTGTGTTAGATATGTTGTCTGGTCCAGTAGCCTTTGAATTCTTAATGTTTTTGATAATCTTGGTTGCACTCTAAGGCTACTGTACGCTCTAAGTTGGGATCACCTTCCATAATTCTTTCTTTAGCTTCTTCTAGGCTCTCAAACGGAACACTTTCTCCAGTTCGTTTGTTGTAAACTCTTTGGAAGGTGTTGGAGTGTCTTTTGAACCATGCGACTCTTCTTCTTCATATGCACGCTGTTCTTCTAAATTTATGAGATCGTTGTCAGTAAGATTCTCTGAATGCAATTCAATGCACTCAAGAATGTTGGCAGAATCCAGAGTTTCAAATCCAAGATCTCTCCCAAGGCTTGCAATATTTTCTGAAAGTTGTTGAACCTGTGACTCAAAGCCTGTGAAGTCATTTATTTGAACAGTGCAACAAAATGCATTTCCAAACTGCTCTCATATTGGTAGAGGTGATTTCAAGCCAAGATGCATTGATGTTTTTGATTGCATTTTTGATGATGTATTTTTTCCACAGAACTTGCAATGAAAGTGCGTCCTCTTCTGTTGTTGCTTTTATCGCCTGAGAAAAAGTTCATCTCAAATAATAGGCCTTAAAAGTTGCAATATCACCTTGGTCCATTGGCTGCAGTAAAGATGATGTGTCAGGTGGTAGATAAACCACTTTGACATTCTCATTTAAGTCATCAAGTCCAATAGGATGACTGGGTGCATTGTCTAATAACAACAAAACCTTAAAATCCATGTTATTATCTTTGCAGTAATGTTCAATTGCAGGACAAAAAGAATTTGCAAACCATTCCTCAAACAAAGATTTTGTTACCAATGCCTTCTTATTTGAGCAACATATTACCGGGAGAGTGCTCTGTGCATAACCCTTAAAAGCCCTTGGATTTTGTGATCTACATACAATCATTGGCTTTAATTTGAAGTCACCCGATGCATTGCTTCCTAATAAAAGTGTCAAACGGTCTTTTGCAACTTTGTATCCTGGCTGAGATTTTTCATTTTCTACTAAATAGGTTTTTGAAGGCATCCATTTTCAAAACAATCCTGTCTCATCCACGTTAAAAAAAATTTCATCTTTGTATCCGCCTTCCTCAACAATTTTTCTTAAATCATCTGAAAATTTTAACGCAGCTTCCTTATCTGCACTTGCACTCTCTCCCACAATGCGGACATTATGGGTCCCTGAACATTTTCTAAAACAATCAAACTATCCACGACTTGCATTAAATGTTTCATCAGTTGAATTAGTTCCCCCTTCAATCTCTCCATCTTCATTTTCTTTAAGCGTATTAAAGAGACTCGCTGCTTTAAATTGGATTGCCATTTGGCTTAAGGGAATTTGTTTTTGATTACAATCTTCAATCCATATTGACAAAAGATGTTCCATATTTACCATTGTTGTGCTTCTATTTTCAGTGATTGTTTTTGAAGTTGAGGATCCTGCAGCCTTCCCATATTCTTTATACTGGTCTGCATCCTCAACAATTCTTCGTACCGATGACTCGTTCACTCCCTTGTCTCAAGCAATCTTAGCATATGATGCACCACTTCCATGACACTTTATAATCTCTAGTTTCTGTTCAAATCTTAGCCATTTACACTTTTTCTTAGATTCATTAACTTCAGTAATTTTCCGTTTTTCACTCATAGGGGAAGGCGGGGTAAGATAGGGAAAGGGCCTATAAGCTTGTCATGATGGTCACAAGTATAAATAGATCCATAATTGTATTCTATAGCTTTATTGATAGTTATACGACTATAGGTCAGACATTTTCATGCACTTTTAGATCTATTAAAAGAAGACAAAAGAAAAATTGGCATTTTGATCTTATTTTCAATGTCTTGAAACAGGTATATAATTTGATAGTAATCAATGACCTTTCCTAATGAGATGTTCTCTGGCAATCTTGAAACCCTTACTATACTGATTAGGACCTTTTATCTATTTATCAATCACTCAATTTTTGTCAAGAAAACTTTTAACAACTTAATGTGAGGTGGGGCAAAATGGGGAGCTCATTTTGGGGTAAGATGGGGAAATCCCAATCATACCCCATTTTATTTTATAACTGATTTTACTTTCTTTAATATTATAGATATGTGTGTGTGTATATATATATATATGAAAAATTATTTCACGAAAGTGACACGTGAAAAGTATTTATGATGAATAAAACCACGAAGGAAAAAAGAAACACAAAGGGGTGCTCAAGCGCTTTCGTCCTCTCTCTCTCGTCTTGCGCGGAATATCTCCTATACAAGCGTCGTTCTTTACGTTGTTTATACTGCGTGTTCTTTGCAGTTGAATGTATATAATGTTACGGCATGCGGGAGGTGCCCCCTTGGGGCATTGGTTTCTGCGAGTATGTAGAAGAATTACGGCATTTGGAGGAGTGAGGCCCATGGTGTAATGGTATCGCATCTGACCGGCAATCGGAAGATCCCGGGTTCGATTCCAGGGTGGTTACCTCATTTTTTCATTTGTTTCGTTCTCTCTCTCTCGTCTTGCGCGGAATATCTCCTATACAAGCGTCGTTCTTTACGTTATATATATATATATATATATTTATTTATTTTATTGCAGATATTGGTTTTGTAGATATTAGGTTATCAATTGTTTCAATGCCACAAAACTACATTAAGAAGAATACCCGAGGATCCTGGGATCTAGAATCGATGAAGAATGCAGTTGCAGCTGTGAAATCGAGAGAAATGGGATGCCCTAAAGCCTCCAAGAAATAAAGAGTGCCACAGACAACTCTGGAACGTCGTATCAAATCTGGAATTGTCCACAAACTCCCACTTGGACCCAAATCGACAGTTTTCACTCCCCAGCAAGAAGAAGAACTGATGACCCATATTTTGCACATGGAAAACTGTCTTCATGGACTTACGTTGAAGGATGTTAGACGTCTTGCATATCAGTATGCTGAGCGGAATAAAATTGCTCATCCATTCTCTAAGACTGCCGAAGAGGCTGGGGAGTGGTGGATGGTTGGATTTCGGCGGCGTCATCCCAACTTATCACTCCGAACCCCGGAAGCTACTTCTGGAATGAGGGCAAGGGGCTTTAACAAACCCGTTGTTAATAAGTTTTTTGACTTGCTCACTTCACTACAGGAGAAGCACAACTTTCCCCCTGCACAAATTTACAATGTAGATGAGACAGGGATTACCACTGTGTCAAATCGCCAATATAAGGTACTAGCTCAAAGAGGTAAGGCGCCAAGTTGGTCAAAAAACTTCTGCAGAGCGAGGTCAACTGAATACTGTAGTAATCTGTGTGAGTGCCTCTGGAATGTATATTCCTCCAATGCTGATCTTCCCTCGTGTGCATTCCAAACCTGAATTGATGGATGGTCTTTTCCCAAGATCATTTGTCCGATGCCATCCATCGGGCTGGATGCAGACAGACCTCATCACTGCATGGATGGAGCATTTCATAAGTTTCACAAAGCCCAGCTTTGAAGATCCAGTGCTGCTCATTCTCGATGGCAACGCCACACACACCAAGAACTTGGATGCCCTTTTAATGGCTAAAGACAACCATATCTATGTCCTTTGCTTGCCACCACATATCACACATCGCTTACAACCACTAGATGTAAGCTTTATGTTTCCTCTAAGTACATTCTACGAGCAAGAAGTGTGCAATAATCCTGGTCGCCAAGTCACTATGTTCCAAGTTGGAAAGCTATTTGGATCATCCTACATTCGAGCATGTACGACACAAACTGCGTTGAATGGGTTTCGAAAGACTGGGATATGTCCCTTGAACCCTCATATCTTTACTGATACAGATTGTGCAGCAGCTGAAGAAACTGACCGTCCAGAGAGTCATCCTGCGATACCAGCAATAGTGGCTAATGAAGAGCAGAGTCTATCCATTCAAACACCTACAAAAGATGTCAGAGCATCAGTTCATATATCACCAATTGATATCTTACCTATCCCAAAGACATCCGCAATAAATAGATCTACAGTTAAAAGACGTCGATGTCCTAGGGGCTATACAGCAGTGTTGACTTCAACTCCAAATGTCAAAATGATCAAGGACAAAATAAATATTTCCCAAATTTCCCTCAGATTCCTGAGCCTGAAGACAAAGATCTCCAAGATTCTGATGATGATACTGATCTTGAAGATACAATTAATTGACCATGAAAAATCCACAATTAATTCTCCTTACCAAGCTAAATGGGATTTACAAGATGTGAAAGTTGGTACCTTTCTACTCGTTCGAGTCCAAGGGGGAAAACGTGGTTCTTTCCAATATCGTTATGCAGTTTAGGTGCTAAATGTAAAAAATATTGAAGGAAATGTAGCCATTCGAGTAAAAGGAATGCGTTCTCTGAGTGCTGCAAAGACACTGTTTGAATTCCACACGTCAGATGAATTTGATATTGATTTTATAGATATTCTTCATGTTCTGGTTGCTCCATCAGAGCAGTATTCAAACCGTCGAATAGTATTTGAGTTCTGTGGGGCTGTTGATGTTTTTCAAAAGTGTTAGCTAATGTTTGAAGCACAAGCATTTTTATTTTTCACTGATATACACTGCTTGTTTTACATGTTTATTAGTTTTTTGAAAGGTATTAATTGTTTTTCACTGAAATACACTACTCGTTGTATAAGTTTATTAGTTTTTTTTAAAAGATTTCATACCTCACCATCTTGCCCCTGTGCTGGGGGAAGATGGGGATCTGACCATTTTTTAAATAAATGCTTATAAATAAAAACATGCTATTCCTACAATAAAGATAATATTAAGAAAAATCCCTTTAAACATGACATTTTAACATGGTATATTATCCAGGCAAAAAAAGGACAAAGGTTCAAAGAAATGGGAAAAATCTAACATCCCCATCTTACCCCATCATCCCCTAATTATAAGGGTGTACATAACAATAGTGAGTGGTGTATTACATAAAGTACAGTAGATAACTGAGAACTTTATAACACATCCCCACTGCACAGGGGCAAGATGGGGAATCTTTCCTCTATGTTGGGGTAAGATGGTGAGGTATGAAATCTTTTAAAAAATCTAATAAACTTATACAACGAGTAGTGTATTTCAGTGAAAAACAATTAATACCTTTCAAAAAACTAATAAACATGTAAAACAAGCAGTGTATATCAGTGAAAAATAAAAATGCTTGTGCTTCAAACATTAGCTAACACTTTTGAAAAACATCAACAGCCCCACAGAACTCAAATACTATTCGACGGTTTGAATACTGCTCTGATGGAGCAACCAGAACATGAAGAATATCTATAAAATCAATATCAAATTCATCTGACGTGTGGAATTCAAACAGTGTCTTTGCAGCATTCAGGGAACGCATTCCTTTTACTCGAATGGCTACATTTCCTTCAATATTTTTTACATTTAGCACCTGAACTGCATAACAATATTGGAAAGAACCACGTTTTCCCCCTTGGACTCGAACGAGTAGAAAGGTACCAACTTTCACATCTTGTAAATCCCATTTAGCTTGGTAAGGAGAGTTAATTGTGGCTTTTTCATGGTCAATTAATTGTATCTTCAAGATCAGTATCATCATCAGAATCTTGGAGATCTATGTCTTCAGGCTCAGGAATCTGATCATCAGTTTCAAACAGTAATCTCTTCTGTGGCGCCTTTATTTGGGAAATATTTATTTTGTCCTTGATCATTTTGACATTTGGAGTTGAAGTCAACACTGCTGTATAGCCCCTAGGACATCGACGTCTTTTAACTGTAGATCTATTTATTGCGGATGTCTTTGGGATAGGTAAGATATCACTTGGTGATATATGAACTGATGCTCTGACATCTTTTGTAGGTGTTTGAATGGATAGACTCTGCTCTTCATTAGCCACTATTGCTGGTATCGCAGGATGACTCTCTGGACGGTCAGTTTCTTCAGCTGCTGCACAATCTGTATCAGTAAAGATATGAGGGTTCAAGGGACATATCCCAGTCTTTCGAAACCCATTCAACGCAGTTTGTGTCGTACATGCTCGAATGTAGGATGATCCAAATAGCTTTCCAACTTGGAACATAGTGACTTGGTGACCAGGATTATTGCGAAGCCATAGTCACACTTCTTGCTCATAGAATGTACTTAGAGGAAACATAAAGCTTACATCTAGTGGTTGTAAGCGATGTGTGGTATGTGGTGGCAAGCAAAGGACATAGATATGGTTGTCTTTAGCCATTAAAAGGGCATCCAAGTTCTTGGTGTGTGTGTGGCGTGGCCATCGAGAATGAGCAGCACTGGATCTTCAAAGCTGGGCTTTGTGAAACTTATGAAATGCTCCATCCATGCAGTGATGAGGTCTGTCTGCATCCAGAGAGATGGATGGCATCGAACAAATGATCCTGGGAGAAGACCATCCATCAATTCAGGTTTGGAATGCACACGAGGGAAGATCAGCATTGAAGGAATATACATTCCAGAGGCACTCATACAGATTACTACAGTAGTCAGTTGACCTCGCTCTGCAGAAGTTTTTTGACCAACTTGGCGCTTACCTCTTTGAGCTAGTACCTTAGATTGGCGATTTGGCACAGTGGTAATACCTGTCTCATCTACATTGTAGATTTGTGCAGGTGGAAAGTTGTGCTTCTCCTGTAGTAAAGTGAGCAAGTCAAAAAACTTATTAACAACGGGTTTGTTAAAGCCCCTTGCCCTCATTCCAGAAGTAGCTTCCGGGGTTCGGAGTGATAAGTTGGGATGACGCCGCCGAAATCCAACCATCCACCCTTCCCCAGCCTCTTCGGCAGTCTTAGAGAATGGATGAGCAATTTTATTCCGCTCAGTAAACTGATATGCAAGACGTCTAACATCCTTCAACGTAAGTCCATGAAGATAGTTTTCCATGTGCAAAATATGGGTCATCAGTTCTTCTTCTTGCTGGGGAGTGAAAACTGTCAATTTGGATCCAAGTGGGAGTTTGTGGACAATTCCAGATTTGATACGACGTTCCAGAGTTGTCTGTGGCACTCTGTATTCCTTGGAGGCTTTAGAGCATCCCATTTCTCCTGATTTCACAGCTGCAACTGCATTCTTCATCGATTCTGGATCCCAGGATCCTCGGGTATTCTTCTTAATGTAGTTTTATGGCATTGAAATAATTGATAACCTAATATCTACAAGACCAATATCTGCAATAAAATAAATAAATAAAAAAAATATATATATATATATATATGTACACATACATATCTATAATATTAAAGGAAGTAAAATCAGTAATAAAATAAAATGGGGTATGATGGGGATTTCCCCATCTTACCCCAAAATGAGTTCCCCATTTTGCCCCAACTCACATTAAGTTGTTAAAAGCTTTCTTGACAAAAATTGAGTGATTAATAAATAGATACAAAGTCCTAATCAGTATAGGAAGGGTTTCAAGATTGCCAAAGAACATCTCATTAGGAAAGGTCATTGATTACTACCAAATTATATTCCTGTTTCAGGACATTGAAAATAAGATCAAAATGCCAATTTTTCTTTTGTCTTGTTTTAATAGATCTAAAAGTGCATGAAAATGTTTGATCTATAGTCGTATAATTATCAATAAAGCTATAGAATACAATTGTGGATCTACTTGTACTTATGACCATCATGACAAGCTTATAGGCCCCTTCCCTTTCTTACGCCGCCTTCCCCTATGAGTGAAAAAAGGAAAATTACTGAAGGTAATGAATCTAAGAAAAAGCGTAAATGGCTAACATTTGAACAGAAACTAGAGATTATAAAGTGTCATAGAAGTGGTGCATCATATGCTAAGATTGCTTGAGACAAGGGAATGAACGAGTCATCGGTACGAAGAATTGTTGAGGATGCAGACCAGTATAAAGAATATGGGAAGGCTGCAGAATCCTCAACTTCAAAAACAATCACTGAAAATAGAAGCACAACAATGGTAAATATGGAACATCTTTTGTCAATATGGATTGAAGATTGTAATCAAAAACAAATTCCCTTAAGCCAAATGGCAATCCAATTTAAAGCAGCGAGTCTCTTTAATGTGCTTAAAGAAAATGAAGATGGAGAGATTGAAGGGGGAACTAATTCAACTGATGAAACATTTAATGCAAGTCGTGGATGGTTTGATTGTTTCAGAAAATGTTCAGGGACCCATAATGTCCGCATTGTGGGAGAGAGTGCAAGTGCAGATAAGGAAGCTGCGTTAAAATTTTCAGATGATTTAAGAAAAATTGTTGAGGAAGGCTGATACAAAGATGAAATTTTTTTTAATGTGGATGAGACAGGATTGTTTTGAAAATGGATGCCTTCAAAAACCTATTTAGCAGAAAATGAAAACTCTCAGCCAGGATACGAAGTTGCAAAAGACCGTTTGACACTTTTATTAGGAAGCAATGCATCGGGTGACTTCAAGTTAAAGCCAATGATTGTATGTAGATCACAAAATCCAAGGGCTTTTAATGGTTATGCACAGAGCACTCTCCTGGTAATATGGTGCTCAAATAAGAAGGCATGGGTAACAAAATCTCTGTTTGAGGAATGGTTTGCAAATTCTTTTTGTCCTGCAATTGAGCATTTATGCAAAGATAATAACATGGATTTTAAGGTTTTGTTGTTATTAGACAATGCACCCAGTCATCCCATTGGACTTGATGACTTAAATGAGAATGTCAAAGTGGTTTATCTACCGCCTAACACATCATCTTTACTGCAGGCAATGGACCAAGGTGATATTGCAACTTTTAAGGCCTATTATTTGAGATGAACTTTTTCTCAGGCGATAAAAGCAACAACAGAAGAGGACGCACTTTCATTGCAAGTTCTGTGGAAAAAATACATCATCAAAAATGCAATCAAAAACATCAATGCATCTTGGCTTGAAATCACCTCTACCAATATGAGAGCAGTTTGGAAATGCATTTTGCTGCACTCTTCAAATGGCTTCACCGGCTTTGAGTCACAGGTTCAACAACTTTCAGAAAATATTGCAAGCCTTGGGAGAGATCTTGGATTTGAAACTCTGGATTCTGCCAACATTCTTGAGTGCATTGAATTGCATTCAGAGAATCTTACTGACAACGATCTCATAAATTTAGAAGAACAGCGTGCATATGAAGAAGAAGAGTCGCATGGTTCAAAAGACACTCCAACACCTTCCAAAGAGTTTACAACAAACGAACTGGAGAAAGTGTTCCGTTTGAGAGCCTAGAAGAAGCTAAAGAAAGAATTATGGAAGGTGATCCCAACTTAGAGCGTACAGTAGCCTTAGAGTGCAACCAAGATTATCAAAAACATTAAGAATTCGAAGGCTACTGGACCAGACAACATATCTAACATACACCTTAAACACTTGGGCCCACAGGGAATACTAGCTCTCACAAATATCAACACATATTCATACCAACACAGTATTATTCCTCACATATGGAAACAAGGTAAAATTATTACACTCCTCAAACCAAACAAAAAATCCAACAAAACCAGCTTCCTATAGACACAGTACTTTGCTATGCACACCTTCCAAAGTAACAGAAAGACTACTCTTACAAATCACCAACCCACACATACCACTATCGCCTACTCAACATGGATTCAGACATCACCACTCAACCACGACATTACTCACTAACCTCACGCAGCTCATCATGGATGGCATCAACTCCAGACGACCAGCTCAACGTACGCTATTAGCAACAATAGACATTAGTAAAGCATTTGATGCTATCCCACGCTTCCCTCTCATAAACAAAATACTCAACACAAACATGCACAATAACACCAAAAGGTGGCTGAGCAACTATCTTTCCGGAAGATACTCACATGTCACATTTAATGGCAAGTCATCCATAAACAAGCTTTTTCCGAACGGGGTCTCTCAAGGCTCTGTTCTCTCACCAACACTGTTCAACTTATACATGCATGACATTCCAACACCCATAGATAACAAGCTTACCTTATCATCATATGCAGATGACATCACTCTAACATCCACCCACAACAACATTGACACTGCTACAAATAACCTACATACATACATAAACAGTATACAAGACTGGCTCACACACAATAGACTCAAAGTAGCGCCCACAAAATCAACCATCACCTTGCTTACAAGCAAAAGAACACCAGGTAACTCCACAACTTACACTAAACAACACCAACATTCCACACACTCACAGGACCAAAATACTTGGGGTCACATACAGCAGATCATTATCTAAATTGCAAACCACATTCAGGACATTAAAAACAAATGTACGGTACGTCAAGACTTAATACGCTTGGGGGACTAACAGGCACAAACTTTGGACATCAGCAAGAAACAACATCACTCATATACAAACAATATATTCGCTCAGTTATGGACTATGCTAGCCCATGCTGGGCACCCATTATCTCAAACACACACATAAACACGTTACAGACAATACAAAACAACGCACTTCGTATCATTACAGGATGCACTCAAACAACACCAATAGAACAACTGCACACAGAAACAAAAATACTGATAGTTAGGGAACATTTAGACATGAACGGGAACACAATTCATGGCAGCAGCGACAACTAACCCACAACACCCTTGCCACTACATGTACAATCATGCACCGACACCTCGCACCATTAAGGTAACACCAGAGAGACATTATAACCAAAGGTTAATATTTGGCTGAAGACAGGGGCTAACGAGAAATGAGAGGTTGTGTTTCACTAGCACTATTTTTCATGCTCTTTACAATGGTACTCATCATTTTTTGTGGAAATGCAAGATTATGGAAAAAATTAAAAGTTACATTTTTATAGTGAATATTTCCTGTTTTGGCTATAATGTACTTTTTAATCCTAAAATATTTTTCCCGATTGAGCTATTTTTTCGCTACTCTGCGACTTAATTAGTTGGTTGGTTTCTGTTCTGTCTATTTTTTTTCTAATTGGATTCAGTTTGATCGTGTTTGTGATAGAATTATGACGTGCTGTTCGTGTGGTTTCTGACTTTGAGAACTTGATTCGTCATGTGCCCTAAATGAAGAGAACGCATTGGATGTTTTTATCAATTACGGCGTTATTCTCTCATCCTTAACTTGCCCGAAATGTGACAGTGAGTGCCTAATACGAAAAGATCCGAAGATATTTAGGTGAAATAATCAATATTAACCTGTTAGGCCAACTGAATGCCCGGTTAGGCCAACTGAATGCCCGGTTAGGCCAACTGAATGCCCAGTTAGGTCAACTGAATGCTCGGTTAGGTCAACTGTACACCCTTGATGATTGGTTAGGTTAAGTAATGATATTTTCGGTTCTAGGACAACTGCCACCTGGAAAACTGCCACCCGGACAACTGCCACCGGACAACTGCCACCCTGGAAAACTGCCACCTGGAAAACTGCCACCCGGATAACTGCCACCGGGACAACTGCCACACTGGAAAACTGCCCCTAGTGTTTATGCCCTTGTTCCTGGCACGAACTTGTGTTGGGGGGTGGGTTAAAATGCACCCTGCTGGTTTTAGGGTTTGGGGGGGGGGGGCGAGGTACTCGCTGATAGCAGTCCTTGTCATTCTCGATTCAGTTTTCACCACTCCGGGGTGGGTTCAGGAGAGTTGCGCGCCCTCCCGGTCCCTACCGCCCAAAGTCTTCTCTTTTGGCTACTCGGGTTATGTATCTTTCACACATATCACTTCTTCTAATTTTACCACTTTCTTTACGAACTTCTTTTCAAAGACTTTCTGGCGGAAATGCCCTCGTTAGTTTTCGCCTTTTTTAAGTTAAAAAAACTGGAGGGGTGTCTTTTATTTGTTTTCCTCCATTCTTTTCCTACTAGGTCAACATGCCCTCGTTGGATTATACAAGTTGATGGTGTTAAACCAGTGTAGCCACGAGTAACCTCGAAGCTCGGTTTCGATCGCCACCCTCCCGGTCACACTGGAAAACTGCCCCTAGTGTTTATGAAAATTAACAAAAAAAGTTGTAAAAAAATATTATTTATAAAATAGACTTTTTGAAAATGGATATTTAAGAATGAATTATTAATAGATATCTATACATACATAAAATAATATTAGAAAAACCTAACCTAACCTAACCTAACCTAACCTAACCTAACCCTACCTGTGGCAGTTGTCTGGGTGGCAGTTTTCCAGGGTGGCAGTTTTCCGGGTGGCAGTTTTCCAGGGTGGCAGTTTTCCGGGTGGCAGTTGTCTGGGTGGCAGTTTTCCAGGGTGGCAGTTGTCCGGGTGGCAGTTGTCCGGTGGCAGTTTTCCAGGTGGCAGTTGTCCGGATACCATATTTTCGTTAGTTTAAACGAAAATGACGAAAACAAAAATGACATGGCCTGAAGTTGAAATAAAAAATACATTTTTCTAGTGTATTTTGGTGTGCTCTGTGGTTAGATTAGGTTAGGTTGGTTAGGTTAGTTAATTTAGTTAGGTTAGCTAGTTTTTTATCAGAATTACATTTTCCTGGTAAATATTTGGCTGGACACAGGGGCTACATTTTTTATCAAAATTACATTTTTCTAGTGTAGTTTTCTCTGCTTTGTTCGAATCTGATACCCATTTCTTGTACAAATGAATAGAAACTATTTTTTTTTCCATTCCAAAATACGGAGTGTTTCTACTCATTTGCACAAGAAATATGTCAAATTCCAACAAAGCAGAGAAAACTACAGCAGGAAAATGTAATTCTGATAAAAACTAGCTAACCTAACTAAATTAACTAACCTAACCCACCTAACCTAACCTAACCACAGAGCACACTAAAATACACTAGAAAAATGTATTTTTTATTTCAACTTCAGGCCATGTCATTTTCGTTTTCGTTTAAACTAACGAACATATCGTTACTTAACCTAACCAATCATCAAGGGTGTACAGTTGACCTAACCGGGCATTCAGTTGACCTAACCGGGCATTCAGTTGGCCTAACCGGGCATTCAGTTGGCCTAACCGGGCAAGTTAAGGATGAAAGAATAACGCCGTAATTGATAAAAACATCCAATGCTTTCTCTTCATCTAGGGCACATGACGAATCAAGTTCTCAAAGTCAGAAACCACACGAACAGCACGTCATAATTCTATCACAAACACGACCAAACTGAATCCAATTAGAAAAAAAAATAGACAGAACAGAAACCAACCAAATAATTAAGGCGCAGAGTAGCGAAAAAATAGCCCAATCAGGAAAAATATTTTATGAAAAAAGTACATTATAGCCAAAACAGAAAATATTCACTATAAAAATGTAACTTTTAATTTTTTCTATAATCTCGCATTTCCACAAAAAATGATTAGTACCATCGTAAAGAGCATGAAAAATAGTGCTAGTGAAACACAACCTCTCATTTCTCGTTAGCCCCTATGTCCAGCCAAATATTAACCGTTTTTTCTGCTTTGTTGGAATTTGACACACATTTCTTGTGCAAATGAGTAGAAACACTCCGTATTTTGGAATGGAAAAAAAATAGTTTCTATTCATTTGCACAAGAAATGGGTATCAGATTCGAACAAAGCAGAGAAAACTACACTAGAAAAATGTAATTTTGATAAAAAATGTAGCCCCTGTGTCCAGCCAAATATTTACCTAACCAAATACTCCATTCCATACCACGCCCCACAGAAAACACACACACACACACACACACCTAACCCACAAAGCACTGACACGACTCGGTCCGAATGCGGTCCTAGGTGCGAAGCCGCCACCAATTAACAGGTCAGAGATCAGCCTGAGCAGATCGGATCGAGTTAACTTAGCACGATTCCGATGTGGACATCACCCCAACTTACGGACATATAAACACAGACTAGAAAACTCCACAGACGACACCTGCCACCTCTGCCAGGACACACCACAAACAAATGAACACATTATGACAGACTGTACCGCTCTAGCACAACAACGAACGCAACACAACATCACTAGTGCGCTGAACCTCTGGTCCACTCCGGAGAGGGCGATCAGTTACCTGCTTGCTGCCGGCTTGCTCGATCAGGGTGGGCTGATCGACTAAACAACAACAACAACAACAACGAGACTTAGAAAATGCTATTAGATGCTACAGAGTAATGTACTTTGAGAAAAAGAAAAAAGTTGTGAAACCTCATTGCTGAAATATTTTTCAAAGCAATGAAATTCTTCATAAAATTTTAAAAAACGTATGTAAATTCTTAATACAATTTACAAAAATGTATGTAAAAGTTTTTCTTACTTCTTTTAAAACTTTGCTCATTCATTACCTAACCAAAATGAATTTGATTTTCTCAATGTTCAAAAGCTAAACAATGCATATATGTTGGAAGTTTTTTAATAAGATAATGCTTTAAAACATATAGACGTAATAATTAATTTAATTTAATAAATAAAAGAAGTATTACTAATATTATGAATTTTTTCTTTCTTTAATTTACCGCCGATTCGTACCTACAGAAAGCGGTACATATCTCGGCGAGGCAGTGGGTGGGTGGTGTTACTGAGTTTGGGGTGGTAGACTAGGGGGGGTGAGTAAGGGTCAGTTGCTGGACAGTGGGTAGGATGGGTATGGTCTTAGACGCGATGGAGCAGATGGGAGTGAGTAAGGAAGAGGAAAATCGCTTCTTTTGAAAAGTGGCGGCCTCCGGCGAGTATGGAGCGTAGACGGTCGGGTATGGGATTTTCGGACAAGAGAGGGAAACACCTACGACGAAGAGCGGACAGGTATGGGCATTCCACCAGGAGGTGTATGACGGTGATAGAAGCATGGCAGGTAGGGCAGAGCGGGCCTGGCGATTTTGCCATAAGGTGTCCGTGGGTGATGCAGGTGTGGCCTACGGAGACGGGCTAGAATTACTTCTTTATGGCTGGACCAGTGGAATGAGGAGGCCCAGTATCCTATTTGTGGTTTGATCCTGTGGAGTTTATTTTGTGTGGCCTGGTCCCATTCCCGTTGGCATATAGAGCGGAAGTGGGAGCGGAGAGTCGGGAAGAATTCGGAGAAGGGAGGGGTTGGGAGGAGGCCGGCAGTGAGGAGGCCGTCTTTGCGATGCGGTCCGCTTCCTCGTTACCCTGGATGGTACAGACGAGCGGGTGAGGAGGGTTAAATCTTTCTAGGGAGAGCAGTGCACTTTGGGAAGCTGAATAAATGACAAAGGAGCTGGCAGAGTGAGTGCGCACTAGGGCGAAGCATTTTTACACTTTTTTCGATTTTCGTTTTGTAATAGCGCGGAAAAGTGTCTCTTCCACGTCAAAAGTGAGTGTGTAAAATCTCAGAGATCTGCAATAATATCTTCTGCCTCCGTACGCGCATTGAAAATCCAAAAAATGCGCCAAAATACGCATTTTTTCAATATTTTCTTATAGTTTTAATTTTCATCCTACCTTCTTGTAATAGCGAGGAAAAGCATCCTAAAGGTTTATTTAAGACTAGTTTTAAATAGTTTTGTGTTCTGCGATAATATCTTCTGCCACCGCAAACGTTCCAAAATACGGAAAAATCCGCATAAATCACGTATTTTGCATATTCAGCCTATACGCTAATAAATTCACTTTGTACGTCATGTAGTACTCCCACATCGTTCTAGAAGCTTCCCCACAGCCTCGTATGGTGTGTTGCTCGTCGTTGCCATATACGGCAATGAGTCAGTGAGTGATGACTGATGAGTCATGACTCACAGCACTCTACCAGGCCTTCTTGCTCTCACCTCCCCGCAGTGTTGTGCTAGCTACGTTTCGGGTAAGATGTGGATTGTGTTGCTCTTGCTGTTAATACATCTTTGGAACACGACAACACGCATATGTGGACATATACTGCATATTTTAGTGCATAATAATATGTTGGTGTAATATACAAAACTTCTGCAGAATGCAAGAATACTTTACGTTTTAGGAGTAATTTCTTAATTTTTATATTAATTAGTGTGTTTTTCACAATGTCAGTACCAGTTCAAGCAACAAGAACTTCTTCAAGTTGCCCTATATTTGGGGCTCCAGCTGATCTAGACAAGAGGTGCCTTCCAACCTATAAGGACGTCATGAAATATTTTCATCAAATAAGGTTGAATCTGAAGACATCGAAGAAAGAGCCTACAGTTGCAGAAATTTCGGGTGTTCTCTCAAAAACTCTCGAAGATTTGTGGAAAACAGCCTCTATTTCTACTGTTTCTCATAACCGTGTCGTTCAAATGATTAAAAATTACCATGAAAAATGTCAAAACCTTCTAAAGTCAATAAAAAGGAAACAAGATAGTGACTCACTCAAAATTAAATTACAAACATTTCAAAATGAGGCAGAAAACAAATTATTTGACATCAGTGCTTGCAAATGTGAAAATTTTGATAAGTGTTCATGTGAAAACCATCTCAAGGTTCCAGCAATTGAACAAGACTTCCTTAAAGATCAGAGAACAACAAGAAATTTGCCAATAGGCTCTCTTGATGTTTCACAAACTCGTAAAGATCTAGCAAGTATTGCTAGAAGATAACAGAGAATGAAACAGTATGAACAAAAACCATCTACCAGTAAAGGACAAGCAACTGAAACACTGTCATCAACATCAAGTGAAACAGAAGGAGCGGATTCTGATTATGAACCGACACAGAGAATCAAATCGATGGAACAATCTCATCATTGGCTATAGCTTGTGACAGAACTGGTGTGTCAGACAGGTCTGCTGCTATAATTGCTTCGGCTGTTCTTGAAGACATGGGAATTATAAACGAAAAAGATTTAAGTTCAGTAATAGACAGATGCAAAGTAAGGAGAGCTAGAAAAAGAGTAAGATCTATCATTCAAAAGAGAGATTACGAAGAAGAAACTATGGAGAGTATCTAGTTCGATGGAAGAAAGGACAGAACTGCAGTGCAAGAAAAAGTTGGCAGTAAAGGTTATCAAAAAAATATAACAGAAGAACATGTCACTTTGCTTCAAGAACCAAACTCGCATTATATTGGGCATGTAACTCCTACTTCTGGCTCAGCACAGAGTATATCTTCTGCAATTTTGGATTTTTTTCGCTCAAATGAGATTGATACTTCAGAAGTTAAAGCCATTGGATGTGACGAGACAGCAGTTAATACAGGACCAAAAGGAGGAGTGATAAGAAGTATTGAAGAGCACTTTCAGAGAGCACTCCAGTGGCTGATTTGCTTGCTTCACACTAATGAACTTCCCTTCTGGCACATAGTGACTGACATTGATGGTAAAACAACAGGTCCTCATAGTTTTACGGGGTCTATAGGAAAAGAGTGAATTGATTGTGAAAAGAGACCTGTTGTTGAGTTTGAAGCAGTTGAAGCGGAAGAAATTGTAGTTGGCAGAGATGATCTGAGCACAGATCAGAAATATTTGGCAGAAATCTATGATGCTGTGTCAAAAGGTGAATGTACTCCCTCTCTAGCTCAAAGGAAACCAGGCAAAATGGCACACTCCAGATGGATGACAACTGCTAACCGCATACTTCGTCTCTACGTTTCAACTGAAGAACCTTCAGACAACTTTAAGTGTATCGTGGATTATATTATGAAAGTTTATATTCCAATGTGGTTTCAAATCAAGAGAAATTCTTCAGCAACACAGGGAGCCAAACATCTTTACCAAATGATACAACGCTCGAGGTCGTGTTATTCAGAGGAATTCCTATTTTTCACATCCTGAGAATGTTCTCCTTAGTATGATTCACGATGAAGCAAAACATAGAGAATTAGGATGGAGGAGAATCCTGAAAGCAAGAGATTCTGAGTCAGCTGCAGTGAGAGTGTTTAAATTGCCCACGTTGAACTTTCAGTGCAGTGAGTATTACAACATGATTAACTGGCAAACTGTGAGCTGTCAGAGCCTCCTCTGACAAAAGTTCTATCACGCTCCGACATCCTGAACTATATCTCTTGAGGAGATGTACCTGATTTCATCCCACACTTTCCTTGCCACACCCAAGCGGTTGAACGGCATATAAAGCTGGTAACAGAGGCTTCAGCTGCAGTATGCGGTTCAGAGGCAAGGGAGGGGTTTATCAGAGCAAGATTAGAATCCAGAAAGAAAATGCCAAGAATGGAAACAAAAAGTGACTACTGTACAGTGTGTAACTAGCCTAAGTCCGATAATGGTAGGGTGGTTGGGTCGGGCAGGGAGGAACTCGAAATGCAGCCACCTCCACGTGGTGAGTTCTGGGTTATTTTGTCAATATAGTACATTCAATATTGACGAAATAAGCGAGGAGCTGCATGCATATTACATAATAAGTCATCAAAAATAAACCAAGCATATGCAAAGTAAACTGCATTGGTGGACCTAAATTATTTAATTGCTCAAATATACACACTTCTTAAATTACTAAAATATGATATAATGAATTGTTAATTGCATTACTTAATACCAGTGGCGGCTCGTGACTAAAAATTCTAGGGGTGTTGTCTCTAAGAATGGGCTGAAATAATTACTGAAATAAAAGGATGAGCATTGAGCAATGAATAAAGGTTTCAAAAGTTATTGAAAAAGTTATTCAGTGAGCTCATCCTTATATTGTTCTTGATTATTTCAATTGTAAATAAAAAATTTAGGGGTACTACAGTTCCGCAGTGCCTACCGACGAGCCGCCACTGCAAGGTAATACATAATTAACGAATAAACTGTGGTGTCGGGCAGAAGTTGACCATAATAGCGTCATTATAAAATACGCTATTTATGTAAATTTTCCCATATTTTGGAACGTTTGCGGAGGCAGAAGAAATTATCGCAGGACAAAAATATTCAAAACTAGTCTTAAATAAACCTTTAGGATGCTTTTCCTCGCCATTACAAGAAGGTAGGATGAAAATTAAAACAATAAGAAAATACTGAAAAAATGCGTATTTTGGCGCATTTTTTGGATTTTGAACGCGCGTGCGGAGGCAGAAGATATTATTGCAGATCTCTGAGATTTTACACACTCACCTTTGACGTGGAAAAGCCACTTTTCCGCGCTATTACAAAACGAAAATCGAAAAAAGTGTAAAAACGCTCCGCCGTAGTGCGCACAATGTCGAGGGCCTCCGTAATTGCGAAAAGTTCCGCCGAGAAAACGGAGGCCTCGCGGAAAGACTGACACCTCGGGAAAGCGGCTGGGACAGAATCACGACTGAGGAGGCCGCACCAGCCTCCGAGCGGGAACCATCTGTATAAATGGCGACTGCGTCCGGATGTTGGGTTGCGTGTTCACGGAAGAATGACCTGTATACAGTGGCGCTCGTGGTATTCTTCGGTAGGACACACAGTTCCCTGCAGAACTTGAAAGGGGTAAGGAGCCAGGGGGAGTAGATGCGGGCATGTTAAAAAGGTCAAGGAAAGAGCGGACCACTTCAGTGAAGTGCCAGCTCCGTCCCTTGGGTGGTAGTTCAGAAACCGCCATGCCCAGAAGCGAATGAGGTAGCCTCTGTGCACGGAGGTATGTCCTCATGAGGAGTAGACCCCGTCGGAGGGCGAGAGGGAGATAATTGCAGTCCACTTGGAGGCTGGGGAGGAGTGGAAAGCACCGGTGGCGAAACAGAGGCCTCTATTAAGGACCGTGTCCAAAATACGGAGGCGGGTGTTGGAGGCTGAACCGTAAACTGCACTGCCATAGTCCAGCTTGGACTGTACCATGGAAGTGTAAAGGTGAAGAAGAGAGCGTCGATCTGCACCCAATGTGGTGTGGGAGAGGTGATCTAGGAGAGCGAGGGGACGTCGAAGGGATTGCTTCAGGTGCTTGAGATGGGGAACCCAGTTGAGCCGTCGGTCTAGGGTCATGCCCAGAAAACGCGTGGAGGGTACCACCTCAAGAGGATTGCCGTATAATGTGACAGAGGGAAGAGGAAGGGTTGCGGGTCTTCTTCTACTGAAGAGCATACATTTGGACTTGGGGGTGGAGAGGCGGAAACCCACCGACATCGCCCACCTTTCCACCAGGTAGATGGCGAGCTGCATTTGCCGTTGAACGACGGACGGTTATCGTCCTGCGAAGTAGATCGCAAGGTCATCCACGTAGATGGAAGAGCGGATGGTGGGTGGAAGGCATTTTGAGAAGCATAGAAGCATAGAACACTGAGGATGCTTCCCTGTGGGACCCCGTCCTCCTGCACGGTGTCAGAGAGGACTGAGCCCACCCGGACTTTAAAGGTTCGGGAGGAAAGGAAGCCCCTGATGAAGGTCGGCATGGCTCCGACGAGGCCTAGATGTCAGAGCTGACTAAGGATCATTGCCCAACGGGTGGTGTCATAGGCCTTCTGAATATCGAAAAAAATTGATAGTACGAACTGTTCATTGTCGAAGGCATCCTGTATGTCTTAGCTGAGGAGCAGGAGGGGATCAGTGGTGGAGCGGAATTGTCTGAAGCCGGAATGGGTAGCCGGGAAGGAATTGTTATTTTCAAGGACGAATGATAATCGCGTAGCGACCATTTTTTCAAGGATTTTGCGGGCACAACACGTCAGGAGATTGGTCTGTAGTTTGTGAGGTCCAGGGAATCTTTGCCGGGTTTGGGGATAGGGATGACGTGGGCCTCCTTCCACCTGGAGGGGAAGGCGCCCTTTATCCATATGCGGTTGTATAGGTCTAGCAGGAAAATTTGTAAGATAGTGTGGATGTGATGGACCATGCCAAACGGAATACCATCCTGACCGGGACAAGGGGATCGTCGAGAGGCCAGTGCCGCCTGTAATTCACGCATGGTGAACAACCGGTTGTAGGTGCTGTCTATGGATGGTGGAGAGGGCTATTGTTAGGGGCGGGTACAGAACCGACTGCAGAGGAAGAAATGGTGGCGAAGATAGAAGCTAGGTGATTTTCCGCCGACTTGGACTTGTATAGGAGTCCATCGTTAGTCCGGAGGACAGGGGGTCGGGGGGGGGGAATGTCGCCTCTCGATACCCTGTACCTTCTTCCAGATGGCAGCAGAAGGTGTGGTGGCGGTGACGCCGGACACAAAGGCACGCCAAGAGGCTCGGCACGCTGTCTTCATTGTGCGGCGGGCGATGGCCCTAGCCCGCTGCATCTCCGTGCGATGGATGGGGAGTCGCGTCCGGTAGAAGCACCGAGTAGCCTTCTTGGCGCGCACGGCCTCCGCGCACTCCGGGGTCCACCAAGGCACCCGTCGGGCGCGGGGGTAGGCTGAAGTTCGTGGGATGCTAGTGCTTGCGGCCGCTACAACGACGGACTCGAAATATGCGATGCACTCATCGGCGGATGGGAAGTGGGCAGTTGTATGGTTTGTATATGTATTGTCGAGGTAGCGGGCCCAATTCGCGTTGGTAGTAATCCACCTTTCCGGTACCCGAACGGTCTGGTCGGGCCGATTGAGTGTGAGTTGAATGGGGAAATAGTCACTTCCATAGTCCTCTTGAAGGACATGCCATGTGAAATCTAGGAGGGCATCAGTCGAAACGAGGGACAGGTCTAAACAAGATGGAGGGCAGGTGGTTGCATGGTAGAATGTAGGAGAGCCCATCATTGAGGCACTCGAAGGAGAGCTCGGTCTTGACAGTAATCAGGGTTGGGGCCATATAGGTGGAGTGTGTGTCGCCCCACAAGGGGTGGCGACTATTGAAATCACCCAGTAGTAGAAAGGGCCTGGGGAGTTGTTGTACAACCTCCACCAGGTCATCGTGCGAGACTTGGTCGTGGGGATGGAGGTAAATTGAGCGGGCGGTGTACTGTCTATCTAGGGAAAGCCGGGCGGCAATCACCTGTAACGGGGACCGGGTAGAGAGATTGTGGAAGGGGACTGCGTGGTGTGTGAGAATGGCAGCCCCCTTTCGAGTGCAGGTAGGAGACGGGATGGCGATGCAGGAATATCCAATAGGGCAGGGCATGGGCCTGGTCCCCAGGATTAGCTCCTGGAGACAGACACACACCGGACGGGAAGTGGCAATCAAGGAGTTAAGGCCTTCATAGTTCGCGAATATTCCTCTGCAGTTCCAGTGTACTATTGTGGTTTTCGGGGGATCCATTAGTTGATGAAGGGGGATGGGTAAAGGTGTAGGTGTTAGGAGGTTGGAGTGTGAACGGAGATCTGGAGTTCGCGAAGGTGAAGGATGGGTCGGGAGCATGGCTGGCTATCTACCGTTCACCAGGGAAGGAATCGGTCGGCCAGTCGATCTCCACGGAGGTTGCGGGATCGAGTCGGCCGAGCGAGACCGGAGGCGTGGATCACGGCAGTCAGGGGAACGTCGTGGGCTGAGAGAGTCAGAAGTGTTTTGGCGGGCTTCTGTGTTCGGGCCAGGAGGGGGCACTTTACTTCCGAAAGTGGCGCCTCCCCGCCTGTCCGGGGTCTCACGGCGGAGCCTGGGTGGCGATAGGGAGTACCAGATGGACCGGGCGGGTGGGAGGGAGGGCGTTCTCAGGGTGGCTGACAAGGAGGGGGCCGGGGATGTTGGGGGGGGCAGGTACTGTGGGGGTGGAAGGAGGTGAACCAGAGTGGTCTCGTGGAGGGGTGGAAAAAATGGCACCAGGAGGCAAGGGCAGATCCATGAGACTCATGGGCGCTGCCGAGCTCCCCTCGGCCACACCGTGTAGCTGCGCCAGGGCCGCATCCACTGGATCCTCGGGGGAGAGGATGTTCAAATTGGGTCTCGTCGTGGGGGGGCGGGTCCTGCATTTCGGCAACTATTGTCAGAGTCTGTAGGAGTAGAGTGGTAGGACTTCTGCAGTGGGGAGATATGGTCCTTGTAGACGAAGTGGGCGGTGTGAGGGTCCGAGCCGTCTTCTTAGTTCTAGGGGAAGAGGGAGAGACACGTTGAAAGGCCGGAGTGTCTGGCGACTCGCTCCGGCGTCACCGCCTTGTCGGCTTGCTCCGGGCGTTAGGTTCAGGCGTGTGCAGAGAGTACAGGGGGGGCAGGGTTTGAGGTGAATGGGGCCGGGGTGTCCTGGTCCCAGACTCTTGGGGGATTTGTGGCAAGTGTGGTGCGTGAAAAGAAGGGATGGTGGGAGATGTTATTATTATTTTTTTTTTATTGGGTTCAAAATCCCAGCTGAGCCGTGAACGGCCAAGCTCTGAAGGGCCAGTTCAACCTACAGCCCATGTTAAGCTAGATTAAAAACTTACGGACTTGGAGGTCCTCTTATTTCCTACGTCAGGGTTGCTGACTCGATGTGGGCCTACCTTAGGCCTCAGCTGCATGAATTTAAGATAAAAAAACAAAAGGGGCACTATTTATGGTCTTCTTTCTAAACCTTGCAACAACAACACAACCTGTACTATTGCATGATGCAACAATCTTGTATCTAAACAACCAAACTGAATTGCAAGAGAGCTCTCTATAAGACCACACCCTGTAAGTACCGCATTTCACAAACGAGTAGAAAAGACGCGCAGCGCCCCAAAAAATGATGCCACAAGAGTGCCCAAACAATGATGCCACAAGAGCCCAAAAATGCTAGCTCTAAATTAAGTGAATTTTTCACTAACCTTACAATTATGAGATGGATATATACACACACCTTAACTTAATATATACAAGCAATGCTGCATCAATCAGCTTAGTCATCATATCGCCTTGGGACAACAATGGTTCTTCCTCTTCTAGATTTTCTAACACTTCCGACCGAAGAGGCATTGTTGTCATTCCCTTCTGCAAGTTTAGCCGAGCCTTCTCCATGAGGCTGTAACTCAAATGTTTCATCTTGACTATCCGTGTTTTTGCTGATTTCTAAAGCATAGAGTTTTTGTATAGGTCTCTTTAATTTTCCTCCTGAAGTCTTTACCAGTGCAGACCTAACTAAATTGTCTTTGCCAACAAACAACTCTTCAGTTATGCCAAGCTTCCAGCATTGCCATGGTCTTTCATCCCCAATCATTACCACTTTTCCCACCTTGATACAATTTGCATTGGAGCCCTTTACATTGCCTGATGGGTAATAATTGAGTTCTGTCAAGTATTCCATCTGCCACCTCTTCCATAACTGATCTTGTAGCTCTTCAAGGTACCTGAACCTTCTGGTTAACTCTCCTTGAGTGCTCTGGATAGGCTGCAAGTCTTCTGGCACACTGGGGCTTGATGTTAATCGTTTACCACAAAAAAATGATTTGGTGTCAATGGCTCTGCATCCTGCATACTGTTATAAACAAAAGTGATAGGCCTACTGTTCACCATTGCTTCTACTTCACACAAAACAGTGCAGAATTCTTCTTTGCTCAAATGAGCATTTGCTAAAAGTTTCTTTAATGGACACTTTACACTTCTAACTAGCCTTTCCCAAAATTCTCCCCACCATGGTGCTCTCTCAACAATAAACTCCCACTGGACCCCTTGGTGTGAAAAGTAGGATTGGAATCCTTCCTCTTTTAGCAAGGACCAAACTTCTTGGAGTTCCTTTGCAGCCTTTTTGAAGGTTTTTGCATTATCCGATATGATTATATTTGGGAAACCACTTCTGTTCACAAACCTTTTAAAGGCCAAAAGAAATACATCACTACTTAAGTTGCTTACCAACTCCAAATGGATTGCTCTGGTGGTAGCACATGTGAAAAGACATAGAGTATAACCTTTGTTAGACTCCCCCCTTGCTCATACACATAGACTGGACATGCGAAGTCTACTCCCACTACATCAAATGGGGCAGTATAGACACACACCATTCTCTTGGAAGTGGAGCCACCTTTTCATAATAAGGCTTTGCACTCCAACGCTTGCAAACCACACATTTATGCAAGACCTTTTGTACTACTTGTCTAATTTTGGGAATCCAACACTGTTGTCTGATCTCTATTATCGTTTCTCTAACTCCAGCACGTAACAACTTATGATGAATCCAGGATCAAAAGTTCCACAAAGTGCCCCCCAGAAGGTAGCAAAATTGGATGTCTTTTCTCCTCTGGAAGCCCAGAAAACTGCAGTCTATCTACTACTCTCAATAAATGCTGATCCAAAAACACATCCAAAACCTTGAGAGCAGAATGTGTTGGTAGAACATGTAATGGACGGCTGGTGAGCAATTCCCTCTCTTCACCAAATTTTTCCTTCTGCACATATACCACCCAGTATTGCCTGGCTTGCTGAATCTCCTTACTGTTCAGAATTCCTTCCCTTCTTGTTTCTCCCTTAATATTGTTCGTAAATCTATATACCCATGCTGTCACTCTTAACAACCTTTTCAGACTGCTAATGTCCTCAAGCCTCAATATGGGGTCCTGCATAAATTGACAACTGTTCACAGTGCATTTTCTCATTTCACTCACCCATTCTACTTGAGCCTGGCATTCTCCTACAATAGGCTGATTAGGCCAGTTTTTGCTTCCAAGTTTAGCCACTCTCGCCCATTCCACCACAAACTTGACTGTGCAAGATCTTTCACTGAAATTCCTCGTGTTGGTAAATCAGCTGGGTTTTGGGTGCCTGGACAATGCTTCCATTGCTTGGGATCTGTGTGTGTTTAAATTTCCTCCAACCTATTGGCAACAAATGGTTTCCATTTCCTTGCCTGGCTTCTTAACCAGTGCCAAACTATAGTGGAGTCTGTCCAATAATAGCTTGGAATTTCATAGAGGGCCAAAGACTTTTGCACTGTAACTGCAAGCCGACTAGCAATAACTGCACCCATCAATTCCAACCTTGGAACGGAAAGCCTTTTCAAAGGTGCTACTCTGCTCTTTGAAGCAACCAACCCGCAACTTACTTCCCCTTTCAATGTGCCTCTTATATAAATACAAGTTGCATAGGCTTCCTCACTTGCATCACAAAAGATGTGCAGCTCCAAATTGTCTGGACTATTGTTCAACTCTCCAAAGTACCACCTTGGGATTTCAATGTCTCCAAGATGTGCCAATTCTTTGAACCAATATTTCCACCTTACCACCATATGATCAGATAATTCTTGGTCCCAACCAAGTCCAATTTCCCAGAGGCTCTGAAACCAAATTTTTGACTTTATCACAAATGGAACCATGAATCCAAGATGATCAAAGACCTTTGAAGCCAAACTAAGAGCTGTACGTTTTGTCCACCTTGTCTCATTCTCAGCCAGCTCTACTAAAGATTTCCCATTGAAGGTAAACAAATTCTCTCCTTGCTGCCAAACAATGCCTAGCACTTTTGCGTCTATTGCCCACAACTCCTTAATACCAGAATCCTCAATACTTTCTGCTGCATCTGGTACTACACAGGACTGACTCATAAACTCTTGTAATTGAGAATGATTGGTCTGCCATTTTCTAAGCTCCATGCCAGCCTCCCTCATTATACCTCTAGCCTCCATGAATATCTGTTTAGCCATTTCTGTATTATCCACGGAACACAGCAAATCATCAACATAAAAATTTTTCCTTATGTGTTCAATAGTGTGAGGATAAACTTCAGAATATTTCTTAAAATGGTACTGCATAGTAGCTGCCAACAGAAATGGACTAGAGCTGAGGCCAAACAACACTGACTTCATTCTATATGCTTGAACCTTAGGATCATTTTCCAACAAGTTTTTCGTATCCACCCACAGATACCTTACTGCATCTCTGTCCTCTGGTTTTAACTTTATCCGCAAAAAGGCTTGTTTCACATCTGTAGTCAATGCTACTCTACCAAACCTGAATCTGGGTAACAAGGAAAATAAATCTGCATTTAAATTTGGCCCAGCATCCAAACACTCATTCAAGGACACACCACCTTTGTGTTTGGCTGAGCCATCAAAAACTACCCTCAGTTTGGTGGTAGTTTTGTCTCGCCGTACCACTGCATGGTGTGGCAGATAATGTGCCTCCTGGCTCACCAGCTCACCTTGCACCCTTTCAGCATAGCCCTCTCTTACATAGCTTAGGATGGCCTCATTGTATTCAATTAACAACTATTTTTTCTTAGCCTGTACAATGAAGTCTCCAACCTCCGATTAGCTAGCTGAAGGTTTGAACCGGGTTTGCAAGAATCCTTCCAAGGGAGGCCAACTTCATAGCAACCATCTCTAAACCCAATCCCTTTTTCAAATTGCTCTGAAACATCACTGTTCACTATACTTGCCTGTTTGTCCTTTATACCAATGGATTCAAGTTCCTAAAACGTTTTCAAATGCCTTTCCAAACCATGGCTGTTCTCAATCTTAACAAAAGGAGCTTCAACCTCCATTTCATTGCAATAGCTACCATGTAGCATCCAGCCTAGCTTACTTTCAATAGCTACCGGGCCTCGAGATGTGCGGACAATATTACCAGTGATGAAGTCCCAATAATAGTCAGCTCCAATCAAAAGACTAATATCTTCTGTTCCTTCAAACTTATTATTGCCCAAATTAATTCCTTTAACTTGCAATTCTTGGACACATGCCACATCCAAACAAGTAGTGACTGGAGCACAAAGTTCCTCAATCTCTACAGCTCGGACCTTCATAGTGGGACTTTGTGGTAACAACCACTTAACCAGAACTTCTACCTTCTTAACTTTGGTTCGGTTTTGAAAGGGAATCCCCAAACCCAGAAATTCTTAAATTTTCCCTCTTAAGTTCTTTAAACTTCAATTTTCTGGAAATTCTGTTCTTAATAAAGCTACACTGGCTACCACTATTAAACAACATTCTTACAGTAGCTTCTCCATCATTCCCAATTAATAAGGCTGCAGCTGTTTGGAATAATCCCCCTTTACTTTTACTCCCTTTCATAGCAGTGGTATGTGCCACTGATGTCTCTACTTCTAGGGTAGGCCTACTAGGAGTGTTTTCACACAATAATGGCTGATGCCTGCCATGACATTTTTTGCACAAAATTTTAAACTTACAAAACCTTGCTCTGTGACCTTTCAGAAAACATTTAAAACATGCTGTGGACTTAGTTACCCTGTCCTTTCTCTCCTCAAAAGGTAAAGCCTCAGCCACCTCACATTTATATGACTTGTGGTTGCCTTCGCAAAATATGCATTCCTTGATTCCCTTTCATTTATTCTCAGAGGATGCATGTAGAGCTGACACTGTACCTGGGCTATTCCTTTTTGTAGAAACCTTGGTGCTGTGCCTGCCTTTGTCCCCTTGTTTAACATCCCACTGTGCAAACTCAATTCCCTCTCGTCTTGCTAATTCTGTGCCTAAAAGACTTAACATCTGCTGAAGGGGGATGTACACATGTTCTGTAGAGTGTCCCCTACTTAATTCAAGCAAAATTGAGCTAGGCAATTTAGACTCCAGTATAGTGACCAACATTATACCATACCTTTCCATTCCTACACCCAAGTTGTCCAGGGACCTAGTTCTTACTTCAAATTCATCATATAACTGCCGTAACTCCTTGACACTATTGGGATTATTAACAGGAGGTATAGCTAAAAGTTCACGGAGGTGGCTTTTAATTAAGATCTCTGGCTTACCAAACCGTTTCTTTAATATATCCCAAGCCACATTATAATTAGCCTCTGTTAATGCTAATCCTGCTATTATCTTTGCTGCCTCCTCTTCCAAGAGGGACTGCAAATAATTAAACTTCTCCACCGCACTTAACGCTTGACTAGAATGAACTGCTGATTGAAAACTGTCTGCCTATCCTTGCCATTCCTGAATACTCCCAGAAAATGTTTTGAGTACAAGCCTCGGTAATTGAACTGCAGATCTGTTAACCTTAACTTCACAAACACCATTTGTTGAGGGTTATGTTTCATTATTAGACCTGGTCTCTAACTGTACGGAGCTGCTAAACTCTTTTGCTCGGTGGCATACTTTAATTATATCATCAATAATTATAATCTCTTCAAAGTAAATTATGTTATTTTCTATTTCATCCTCTTCTATAAGAGCCTCAATTTTAACATTTACTTCACTTAGAGCAACCTTTTTAGTTTCTAATATGGAAAGCTGCGCAGTCACTAAGCGTAAATCCTCTTGCTCTATGGTAGAATCTATAGTGGCAAGGACCTTTGCAATTAGACCTTTCTAGGCGCTTCTCCTTTTTATAAACTTGTTCAATTCAGCTGCACTCATCTTCAATGCAAACAACAATTGGGCTCAATGCCAAATAAGCTGAACTGGCAAAAACCAAATTGATCAAACGCAAATTTTGCTTTTTTCAAATAAACTGAATTGCTTGGTTGGGGTACTGACCAACCACAAGTATGGAATACCAAATTTTCCACCCAAGTAACTGGCGCACCGAAGTCTGCAACCTTCGCCTACGAATAATAAACCAAAATTAACCAAACCGGTAAAAATGTAGGACCAAAACAACGACAGACGAGGGGCCAAGTTTTGCAATTGGGCGACCAAACTTTCTACCCTGGGACCTTAACTCAATTATGCTCAACCCGTCTAGGCCTAACTTGGGCTACAATTTGCACAATCAGAACTTTGCCGAAAAATAGTCACTGACTCAGTCTTGGGCTAGAATCCGGTTCTGAAGGACCATGTTATTATTATTTTTTTTTTATTGGGTTCAAAATCCCAGCTGAGCCGTGAACGGCCAAGCTCTGAAGGGCCAGTTCAACCTACAGCCAGTGACGTGCACAGACTTTCAGAAGGGCAGGGGCTCAGTTGAAAAAAGGGCACTCCCCTAACATTTTTAAAAATGAAATCCGCAATGCCATATAGGCTATGTATGTATACACACACAAAGAAAAATTTTAAAATTGTATGTGGTAAATATTCTTAAATTCCATTAAATTCAATGCATTATTTTTGTATATAAAGCTGATTAAAGAAAATAAATGAAAATTTGTTGTAAAAAGGCATGTTTTTATTGCAAGATTGCATCGTTTTATAATAAATAATCTAGGTATTTTTATTCACTTTTAATGAAAATTGTATTGTTTTTAAAAATCAATTTCATATTAAAAATGAAAAGGTTATGATATGTTGTTTAATAAATCATTTATTAATTTAATGAAATTCATGCCAATACTAAAACCCAAAATCCATCGTTTGACACACTGGTGTACTGATGGGCCTAGCCTAGTAGGGGAGGTGGACGTTTTTACCAACTTTACGAGTAATGTCATACAATATTTTTTGGAGTAATGTCACACTGCTTTGGATTCCAACTTACCATAATTATCAGAGACGCAATCAACAGTGAACAGCTGCAGTCAGTGTTACCACGAGGAACGCCCTCCCTGATTGACAAAATAATAGTAACGGTATGTTAAGTTTATTATTCTAATAAAAAAATCATAGATCAAAGTAATTCCAGTTTTGAAAATCTGTTGAAGTAGCAGTAACTAAATAAAAATATAACTAATTAATTCAAATTTATGTCGAATCAATATATTTATGAATTTTGACTAAAAGGGCACTTTTGATATGAAGAAGAAAAAGGGCAGGGGCTCAAGCACCCCAAGCCCCCCCCCTGTGCACGTGCCTGCCTACAGCCCAAGTTAAGCTAGATCAAAAACTTACGGACTTGGAGGTCGTATTAGGTCCTACCTCAGGGTTGCTGACTCGATGTGGACCTATCTTAGGCCTCAGTTGCATGAATTTAAGATAAAAAAACAAAAGGGGCACTATTTATGGTCTTCTTTCTAAACCTTGCAACAACAACACAACCTGCACTATTGCACGATGCAACAATCTTGTATCTAAACAACCAAACTGAATTGCAAGAGAGCTCTCTATAAGACCACACCCTGTAAGTACCGCATTTCACAAACGAGTAGAAAAGACGCGCAGCGCCCCAAAAAATGATGCCACAAGAGTGCCCAAACAATGATGCCACAAGAGCCCAAAAATGCTAGCTCTAAATTAAGTGAATTTTTCACTAACCTTACAATTATGAGATGGATATATATATATATACACCTTAACTTAATATATACAAGCAATGCTGCATCAATCAGCTTAGTCATCATATCGCCTTGGGACAACAATGGTTCTTCCTCTTCTAGATTTTCTAACAGGGGGACACGAGGCCGTCGGGTCCTGCGAGGATTCCCTTTGGGAGGGATAGGGAGCAGTGGTCCAGGGGGGTTTCAGCGGCAGGCCAGGGCGGCGTGCCGAGATGACAGAGCCGAGAGCAACGGCGCAAGACACCCCCGGCCTCACCTCCCGACTCCGCACCCTGTCTCGTGCCTCACGGGGGGGCTAAGGAAGTCCGTTACCTGCAGGCCTCGGACCTCCTTCTCGAACTTGAAGAAAAGGTATTCGCGGGATGAAGAGGGATGTGCGCCTTCACAATTGGAGCATTTGGGTGTGTTGGGGCACCTGTCAGGATGAGCGATTTGTCCACCCACGGGCCGGGTCTGGGATGTATGGGTGGACAGAAAACTCGCTTGACGCGCGGTCTCCCATACCCCATACAATGCGGTCGGGAGGGATTAAGGTATTGAAAGTAAGGAGCAGACGCGGGGTGGGGGAGGGGGCGCCTCCCTGTCGGGATGTGAAGCGATAAATCTTAGTAACTCCATGGGGCGCGAGGTCCTCCAGGAGCTCGTTCACTGCGATCGACAATAGGCGGATGGCGTAAATAGTGCCCTGACTCTGGTTCAGGCGAGGGTGTGGGGAAACGGACACCGAGCATCCAAGAACCTCATTGAGGGAGAGTAGGGCTTTTGTCTCTGCAGCTGAGCATGATTTTATGAGGAGGGAGCCATCCCTCTGTGGGCGTACATCATAGCGGCTGGAGTTGCTGTGGGTTTGGATCGCCTGGAACGTCCGTTCAGAGTGGTCGGAAGGGACCCAGAGGTAGGCCGGATCACCAGGAATTTGTGAATAGGATGGCCGTGAATGCCGGCTTCCCCGTCCGCCGCGGGGCTCTCTCAGTGGGGAGGTGGACCGATGGTGGGTGAGGGTGGCATATGGGGAGAGCAAGAAGCCGGGTTTTGGGGGCAAGTTCTGGGTGGAACTTGACTTGCCCGAAGGCGGCTGAGGTGGGCTGGGGCAAGATCCCTGCTCCAGAGAGTGTATGTCCAAGGGTATATTCGAGGGACGGACTGGGGTCGGCAACGGAAAAGGAGAATGAATGCAAGCGTTCTGCTTCCACAGAGGGGTCAACCCCATCAGGATGCGGTCTTCCAGTGCTAGAGGACTCGAGGGCCTGGTTGCCCACCACCCGAGTGTTGAGAGAAGTAGTAGTCCAAGAATGAGAAGCAGTAGTCGTAAGCCGAGGGGGAGAAGTAGCCATAGCAAACAAAAGAAAACTTCATCCACCACGCGCATCCAGCCACCAACGACTCCAACAAGGGAAAGGCGAATCGTGGGCACACTCGGGGTCACCGCCAATAGATGTCACTCAGGGGAGATATACCGGTACCCAGTCCCCATGCCTAAAAGGCGTCCACTCTCATCCAACGCGTGGTGAAAGGTGGCAGGGACAGGGCTTGGGTTTGGTTGAAAAGCAACAAGGGTGCAGGGCAACCACCTCCCACACCCAAGGCCCTAGGAAGGGGTCAAATCAAGGTCCAAAAACAACGCAAAAAAAAAGGAGAGAGAGAGAGAGAGAGAAGCCAGAAAGAATGGGTGAAAGGAGAAAGAAAGAAATAGAAGCAGGAGATCAGCCGGGTCCCCAAACGGGTCCAATGGTCCACAAGGGCAGAGAAAGCCCTTACACCGAAGCAAGATGCATTCCCACATTCGCCACAGAGGGACGGGCCCTATCGCTCTGGACAAAGTAAAGGGATATTATGAATTGTGTAATGCTTAGAATCATTTACATTGGTAAAAAAGTCTGTTTTTTCAGTGTTACCAAAGGGTGGGAACGCATTGTTTCATTTTGCATTGAATGCATTCCCCGTTTAGTGCAGATTCGATTAGTGTGGTAGTTTTGCCACATGCATTAACCGCACTAACTGGAGTTTACTGTATCTTTGAAATCAGGAGAGGCGGAAGATTCTAAATATGTATGTTTCATTGTTGTAGGGTAATAAATAAAACTTTGGTTACATGACCTTTATTTAAGATCAAATTTTAACCTTTATTGGATAACTTCACAAATTTTTTTTATAAAACTAAAATTAAAGATAAAATTTTTCTGCAAAAAACAATAATAAAATATTGGTACCTATATAGAGAGCTCCTGAATGTAGGAATCATCTAGAATTACAAATTTGTTTGGAAAATTTTAACCTCTTTTTTTTGGCTAACATCCCTGCAGTTCTCCATTAATAAAAACGAAGCATGAATAATGATTTTTTTTCTTACAGGCAAAATAGAATAGTATAAATTTGTAGAATAACAATTATCAAATATTAGAAGTAATAAATGCAGTAACATTTTAAGAAATTTAAACCATGGTGAATAAATCAAAATTTTGCCAAGATCCCATTGCGGAGCATAAAAAGATAATATTTACAGGATTAAAATCGGTCTCTTCATCATATTCAGAGAAAGTTCATGACTTTATTAAAAGAAAAGAGTCTTTTATGCAGTAATTCCATGAATTATATATCAAGCGATCTAGGCTTGATTTTGAGTCTTCAGGCAGGTGAGACAAAAGGAACACAAACTCAAGGGATCTTGAAAGAGGTATCATCAAGTCACTCTAAAGATAGCAATTCAAATGAATCCCCAATCAGTAATAATCCCGAAACAGCTACAAACTCTACAATGGGCCCAGATAACCTGCACCCCAAAGTCCTGAAAGTATGTGCACCTGAGTTAGCCTATCCCCTGTTCATCATCTTTAGTGCATCTATAACTACAGGCACAATTCCCAGGATCTGGAAATGTTCTCATGTATGTCCAATTTTTAAAAAGGGATCCAAGTCTGATCCTTTAAATTATTGACCTAAAGCCTTACCCCAATTGCATGTAAGACCATGGAACATATCTCTAACTAGCTATTGTTCTACCTTGATTGGTATAATCTATTAGATGTTCACCAATTTGGCTTTAGACCTTCCAGATCAGTAACTGACCAACTCAGGATGTACATTGTACAATTATATTTCTTATTGGTATGACCAGGGAGTGGTTGTTGATCTCATTTTGTTCGAGTTTGCAAAGGGTTTTGGCCATGTCCCCCATCAGTTATTACTGGATAAGTTAATATGCTTGGGAATTTCTAGTGGTCTCCTTGAGTGGTTCGGTAGTTTTCTTTGTGGTCGCACAATGAGAGTTGTTGTTCAGGGTCGGCCAGTTGAGCTCCCCAAAGAATGTCCTGAGTGGTGTGCCCCAAAGATCAGTACTGTGACAAACAAACACTTTATTTCAGACTCATCAGGTACAAGCATTATACAAGAGGTCCATAGAAGATGAAGAGATAATTGTCTGGAGCACTGACTAAGTAGGCCAGTGAATCACTGTGTATAATGAACATAAAATTGCTTATGCCAATGCTTCCAGATTTGAGATTTATAAAATATATCAGAGACCAGTCCACTAACCATGGCTTCCAGACATGGGGTCATTACAAGGTTTATCATTACCACCGGTGCACTGGAGGCAGGGATGCAAAGATGCTTGGCAGCAAGAACAGATAGGTCAGGATACGGGTGTGCATTGTCCCTCCACCATGTCAGAGGATTGCAGTCCTCATCAATGCAGGGCTGGTCAAGGTAGCTGTCTACCTGGCTGACAATAGGGTTTTGAGAAGCTGTAGACTGTAGAGGGAGCTGGAGCAGCCATAAAATTTAACAACTTCCACCGCTTTGGTGCTGGCTGGGACTGGGAGGAATCAGAAGCTGTATATATATATATATATATATGCTGCAAACCCACAAGGGAAAAGAAAAGCGATTCCAAGGCCTTCCTTGTATTCAGAGCTACACCTCGTCAGGGAATGACGAGGCGTAGCTCTGAATACACGACAGGCCTTGGAATCGTTTTTCTTTTCCCTTGTGGGTTTGCAGCATTCAATCATTTCACTTGTTTAATTGTGAAATTCATCCCATATATATATATATATATATATATATATATATATATATATATATTGAAATTACACTGTAATGAAAATGTAATGATATGTAATGATTCATTACAGACCTTTCATTACCATTATCATTACCATTATTGCCTCAAAATTTCTTTCATTATCATTACAAGCGATTTGTAATTAATTATAATTAATTACGGTACCATTAGAATGATAATGACTCCATGTCTGATGTCTTCTATTCTCTTATTGACTGACTCACCAAGCAACTACAAACAGCATTTTAACACTAGAAGGAGCACCATTTATCAGTGGCGTACTAAGGGGGGGTGCGAGGAGGGCGGTCCGCCCCTGGTGACAGCCAAAAGGGGGGTGCCATCGGGAGAGTTGAAATACCAGTACAAGTATTCAAAACAAATAAAAAATTCGCCAAAGAAAAAAAAATTTTAAATGTTCAAACTATTACAACAGCTTAATGTTAATTTCCACTATAAAATAAATTTTTATTTTTATTGGCAATACAAAATTTACAAACGAAAAATTAAATATTTGTTACAAATTACATCGAAAGGTGAACGTTTGTTGACGTTTTAGTCATCAGTTTGTTGAGCATAGCCAGCTGGCTACAAATGACATTCCAAGTCTTGTTCACTTGACACTGTGACTCCACATACATGAGGTATGTTTCATTAAATAATTATGATAAAGCATAAAGTGCTTGTGTTTATAACAATATCATGGTACTTATACCAGTGTCCAGTAATTTTTGACAATGTGGTATCATAGTGATGTTTAAGTGTTTATAAATGCATCGTCATGATGTTATAATACCCGGTAAATGCATCGTCGTGATGTTATAATAAATGCATCGTCGTGATGTTATAGAAACTCATGTTTATGAATGGTGGTCCCTGTGACTGCTGGTTATCAGTAAAAAGATGGTGGTGGTGATATGATTGCATGATTTTTTTTAATGCAACTACATGGTGATGTTAAGACAGAGAGGGTGATGATGTGACTGCATGGAGATGTGTTAATGCTTACATGCTTAATATACAGTGTGTCCGTAAAGTCATGGTGGGATTTTAAATAGCTATATTATTGCAACGAAACATGATAATGAGATGAAAAAAAGGCAAATTGAAGAACAACTCTAAAAGAATAACTTTATTTAACGTAGTTCGATATGGGCTCATAGTAGTCATAGAGTAGTAGATTTTTGGAATGACTTGCCATATGATGTGATAAACAATAGCTTCTGAGTTAATTTTAAGAAAAATTTTGACGCTTTCATGAATGAGAGATAGTTTGTAGCTTGTAAATACCGTATATTCTTAGCTTCAGTTCGTAGGCTACTTTGATAGTAGTAAATAGTTGTACACGGTGGCAAACAATGATTGCCCCCCCCCCTTGCACAGATGAAACTAAAAGATGTACAAAAAACTGATTGTTGCATCTTTTAGACAATTTACTATAATTCTAAGTCTAAACAAAAACACTCAATAGTTGGTGTTGTCTCCTTGTGCTTGGCGGACAGCTTCAAGTCAGCAAGGGTAGGAGGTGAGGAGAGACTCGAAAAGGTCAGTGTCGTAGTCAAGATTTCGGAGGATTGTTTCGATGTGCTGCTCCATGGTCCGGCGGCAGAATCGTTCAGGATCCATCCTGAAAGACCGAGTGGAATACCTGATGCTTGCTGAACCACCAGCCACCCGATTCTGCCGCCGGACCATGGAGCAGCACACTGAAACAATCCTCCGAAATCTTGAGTACGACACTGACCTTTTCGCGTCTCTCCTCACCTCCTACCCTTGCCGACTTGAAGCCGTCCACCAAATACAATGAGACAACACCAACTATTGAGTGGTTTTGTTTAGACGTAGCATTAAATTGTCTAAAAGATGCAACAATCAGTTTTTTGTACCTCTATTAGTTTCATCTGTGCAGGGGGATGGAGCAATCATTGCTTGCCACCCCTTACATTAGTTAGCTGATTTGAGATTGATGTTTTGCAAACTTGCTTTGGATATCCTCGCTTTTACGGTCCTAAATTCTAATTAATAATGTGATGGTCCTAAATTATGCAGAACCAAATTATATATATATACATACACACGATTGGTTAGATTGTCGTAATATTTTCGTTAGTTTTAACGAAAATATCATGACTAAACCTAACCAATCATCAATCTGTGGGGGTATAACGGAAAAGTACCGCGACTCCTTATCTTACAGAAAACTGGGAAAAGTGCACGGCTAATATACAGGGTGTCCCATAAGTCTGGCATCGCAGGAGAAATTCATATTTTTCTATTTCTACAAACCATAATTCATATTTTTCTTATGCTCGGGATGCCAATTTCCCGTCCACCATTCTGTTCAGTGACGAGGCTGTTTTTTATGGGAATGGTGAGGTAAATCGACAGAACACCCGCTACTGGTCTCAAAACAACCCTCACTGGTATACTTCTTCAAAGGAACAAGGTGCATCTCGGGTGATGGTATGGTGTGGCATTTGGAAGGATCGCATCATAGGCCCCCTCTTTTCCGATGAACATGTCACTGGAGGCACCTACCTACGTATGCTCAAGGAAGAAGCATTTCTCAGTGTCTTGAACGAAGAAGGAAATTTCCCAACATGGTTCCAGTAAGGGAATACCTGTACCAACAATTCCATGGTCATTGGATAGGACGTCGAGGGCCTGTGGAATGGCCAGCTCGAAGCCCGGATCTCACGCCACTAGATTTTTATCTCTGGGGCCACTTGAAAGCGCTGGTATACGCAGAGAAAATTAGGAGTGTGCTTGCTGACTGGGTATCACGTCTGAATTTGTGTATTGTAAATAATGGTGGACATATTGAGCACGTTCTGTAAATAAAAGCTTTTGTTTTGCCTTTTTTAATTATTTTTCCTATGATGCCGGGCTTATGGGACACCCTGTAGAGAAAACCCCGGGTAACGATTTTTTAATAAGTGGTATTTCTAGAGGTGCTTCTGCGCCTGAATGCAGTGGTGATATTAATTTTTTCGGGAAATGACTACAGTAGTTTGGAAGTTATTCAATTTTTAATTTTACGTACAATGAAAAACAATCTTACATTCTGCAGCAAATCAGCACATTTGTTTCTTGACAATTAGCCGGATGCGCATCAATTGTTGCTGTGTTTGTCATGGCGTGTGACGGCTGCAATATCTCATTCGTTCAAGCAGTTCAGAAGTATTTAGAAAACAGTGATTTGGCTATTAAACTATTCCAGGAACACGGTGTACTTCGAACTACTAGGAAATGCTTAGGTTGTTATTATTATTATTATTATTATTATTATTAGCTCATAACTTGGATAATTTCGATAGGCCACAGTGGCTTCATGTTTTCCAAATGAAATGTAATGTAATGTAATTTGTATAGTACTGTATACCCATTTTTTCGACAAGCTCAAAACATCGCCACTTTAAAGCACTAACTTATCCTGACTTAACCTAACCCATCTTAGCCTAACCTAATAATAATTTGTCAATAGAATGTCAAGTCAATCAGGTGTCATAAGGCTGCAGTAAAATGATACTCCCAAACAAGTGGGTCAAAAGTCGAATAATGTATAAATTTTCAAAACATTGAAATCCGTTTCTAACTGCAGTTCTTAATTTAATTTTTTTCGGGGGGGGGGGGGGGGACTGTAGCTGTAAATTTTGAGGGACTTTAACTTACAATGTTCGAAATTTAGTTTGGTACAAAAGTTTTACTCATTATAAGAGCAACAGAAAGGTCCCAAATTTATTTTTAAAATAAAAGATTCTCAGCAATTTCTAACCGCTTTCTTTGTTTACATCATTTTTTTTCCTATAAAAATATTTGTGAACTTTTTTCCGTGGAATTAGGCCTAGTTTCTGAAAATTTTTACTTACCTGGTTGCGAACGAGAGAAGATGGAAATTCAGTCAGTGAGAGTAGTCGGTTACAGTTTCTGACCATTAACTGAAAGAAATTGGCTAACTTAATTTAAGGAACAAGTCAAATTTCGATCTTAACTGAAAAGTAAATGTTGAACTTAGGCCTATAAATGCAATATATCATTCTGTGCTGTTTGTACGTTTATAGTGCAACGACACCTTTTTAATAATATAGTCTTTAAAATTCTAGCCTTTAAAATTAAGTCCTGTAAATATATAAAATGTATTGCAGACTTATTTCAATTAAGGCATTAATAATTTTTTAAACACCCGCAAAAAATTACCCTTCCCCGATCACTCCCCCCCCCACACAGAAAGAAGTGGAGAGAAACGAAATCAAGGTTCAGAGTTTTTGAGGTGCTTGGATACTACGTTTGAAAGTTTGGAGATCATACACAGGGGAAAAGATGGACTGAGGAAGGTTGTTCCAGAGTTGACCGGTTGAATAGATGAAAGATTGAGAATACCGATTAACTCTTGCGTTAGAGAGTGGACAGAAAAAGGATGAGAATGTGTTGAAGGTCTGGTACTGCAAATTCTCCTTAAAGGAAGAAGCATACATTTTTATTTATGCAGGAAAGAGGGGCCAAGGTTCCCATAGAGGAAGAAGAGAACAAATATCAAGGTCCAAGGTTTTCGAGGTTCATGGACACAGTCATGCATTTGAAAGATTGGAGGTCATAGACAGGAAGAAAGATGGATTGAGGAAGATTGTTCTGGAGTTGAACGGGCGAGTAGATGAAAGAGTGAGAATACCAATTAACTTTTGGATTAGAGTTGAACAGAAAAGGAATGGGACTGTGTCGAAAGTCTGGTACTGCGTTATGGAAAACTGATGTGTGGGTAGTTGGGAGGTAACGAAAATGATTCACTGAGTAGGTAGGTAGTTAATCTAACAATTATTAAATCCTTTTATGTCAATAACTGGGTGGATGAAACCAATTGGTGCTCACCAGAGTTATTCCCACACTAGTATTATATACTGTGTGACAAGAGCGTGCTCGGTAATAGATATACATTACCGATCAACCAACCGAAGAAAAAACTAAGACGACGCTGGTGGAAAAAGCCCCGCGAAAAGGAAGACAAGAGAGAACGAAAACGAGGAACGGGGCGACAAGACGGAACGAGAGAAGGGAGAAGAACAGACACCGAAAAAAGATCCCCACCAGCAAGTACGCTCTCGACAATTATACAGGAAGAAGAAAAGAGACTCTCTAATAACTAGCAGTAAGTGACTAATTGCGTTTTAACCCAGTTAGAAGTAAACTCATTAAATTAAGCTGGGTCAGACAACTTAGGCCTACATTGTGGCCTAAGACCTAGCATCAACTCATAGCTTAACAAAGGTGAAGGTAGATTGCCCTAACCTAATTTGGTGAGGAATCCTACTGTGGACCTCAATTTATCTGCCCGCTCTGGACCATTTCCGGAATCTCTAGGCTGACCTTTACAAGGCTAGACTTAATCTACTCTATAGTTAGACTGGAGATATTAGGGGTGGGTTAATTGGGGACCAATTCATAAGAGCATTTTTCACATTGGTGGTCCGTTGGTGGGGAATTTACAAACCTTAACCTTACATAACAAAAATTGCAGAATTAGCTAAATGGTCTAGCCTAAGCCTAACCTAATCAAGCCTAATTAGGTCTACAACCTAGGGCCTAACTAGGAAACATTTACATTTGAGGAGTCTCATTCTCTTATAAGCTTAGACCGAGTGACACATAAGTACTTGGGGGATTAAACCAAATTTAAAACTTGACTGTTTTGTCTGTGATCTCTCTTCTGGTAATTTCTTCTTGTCCTCTATTTCATTACGATCCCCAGTTAAACAATTTTGACTTAAACATGGACAGTGAGGAATTGAAAAAGTTAAAAAAGAAAAGGGGGGGGGAAAGTTGGGTGTTGTTACAAAGGCTGTGAACACTTTTAACAATATTACACAACCAGGTAAGGAAGATTTAGAGTGCGTAATTCTTAAATTGGAAAAGAAAAAGAAGGAAATAATAGCCATTAATGAGAGTATTTCAGAGTTAGTTGAATCCGAAATGGCTGAAGAACAACTGATAGACCTTTACGCTGATAATGATTTTCAGGTAATCTCAATTGAACAGCAAATAAGGAGACCACTGTCTCGTTTGACTGACTTAACACCAAACAAACCTATTTCTGATTTTAATCAAAGGAGAGCTAACTTTCAACCAAATTTAAGTGGCATGCCAAATCCTGAGTCACAAGAATTTAGGGCTACTTTACCCACTTTGCTAGTACCAACATTTGAAGGGGACACGGTACAATTCCCATCTTTCATTGAAAAATTTGAGAGTTTAATAGGTAATAAACCTTATATTTCAACTGTTGATAAGTTTAGCTACTTAACTAGTTTCCTTAAAGGCCCAGCCTATAACCTGATAGCCTATTTACCAGCCGTAGGGAATTCATATGAAGTAGCTATTGATCTCTTAAAACGTAATTACATTAATAAAGATGAGATTGTATTTGAATTATCTCAACAAATTATTGATTTTGCACCCATAAAAGATAACCATAGTGATATGGAAAAATTTTATTCAAAATTAGAAGCTATTATAGGACAACTGGTTAGCAATGAGATAGATGTTAAAGCTTCATCTTGGATTACACTAGGCAACAAAGATTTTGTTACAGAAGACCAAATAGGTGCTCCTAGCTAATTTCGGTATGCTGATTTCAAATCTATAATTAGATTTTTTCTATCACGTCTAGATTTTGTGTAAAATGCAAATCACTTTTAGTAAAATTTTCTACCACGTCCAGATTTTGGTTTTAATCGGCTTAATGCCAGTAATATGAAACTTGCTTTTCAAGGTTAAAGCAATTTTTTTGCCAACTATATACAAATTCGAACAATATACACCTAAGCCACAACGTAGAAACATAACAACAAAGATTAAACTTGCCTACAAGTGTTATTTTGACTGTAAGTTAGGAGACCAACAGAGGGACTGGGCACCACATATTTGCTGTGCACAGTGCAATGCAATGTTAATAGCTTGGATGAATGGTAAAAGAAAAGCTATGCCGTTCTCAGTCCCCATGGTTTGGCGTGAGCCGAAAAATCACTTCAATGATTGTTATTTTTGTTTGACAAAGATTGCTGGTTTCACAAAGAAAAACAAATCAAAGATCACGTACCCAAACTGCGAATCAGCAATGAAACCAGTACCACATGATGAAACAAATCCACACCAGTTCCACCAGCAACGATAACAGACAGCAGTTCATCTGAAGATTCTGCTAGTGATATAGAAACAGGGAAAGATGGATATATGTTCCAGATGCAAATATTTCCCCACATTTGTTAAGTCAAGCGGATTAAATGACTTAGTGCGCGATTTGGAATTACCAAAGAAAAGGCAGAGTTTGCTTGGTTCAAGACTTCAAGAATTTAATCTTCTCCAACCAAACACCAAAGTTTCCCATTTCCGCCATCGCCATTTGCAGTTTTCATCATTTTACTTACAGGAAGAAAACGTTGTTTCTGCCACGATATCAGTGGTCTGATGCAAGAGATTGGCTGTCGCTATGATCCAAAAGAATGGAGACTGTTCATTGACTCTAGTAAAGCTAGCCTTAAAGCTGTATTACTGCACAACGGCAATGAAAACCTTCAATACCTGTAGCACATGCCACTGGCCTTAATGAGACTTATGAATCGATGAAACTGCTGCTAAGATCATCAAATATAAGGACCACACATGGAATATTGTGGCGACCTTAAAGTTGTATCATTACTTCTTGGGTTACAGTTGGGCTACACAAAGCATATGTGCTTTTTGTGTCTATGGAACAGCAGAGATGACAAGAACCACTACAAAAAACATGATTGGCCATCTAGAACTGAAATGTTGTTGGTAAATACAATGTGAAACACCCAGCACTTATGACCCTCAGAAAGTACATCTTCCACCACTTGGCCTTATGAAAAATTTCGTGAAGGGTATGGATCATCAAGGTAGTGGTTTCCAATATTTAAAGGATAAATTCAAAGGAATATTGACAGATGCTAAGCTAGAAGCTGGAGTTTTCACTGGACCACAGATCCGCAGGGTCATCCACGACTCATCGTTTCCATCTAACCTAAATGAGAATGAACTAGGAGCATGGACCTTCGTTGAAGTTGTCAAAAATTTTCTTGGAAACCACAAAGCTGAAAACCACCGTAACTCGTAGAAAACATGCTTAAATCTTATGAAATAAGGGATGCAGAATGTCTTTGAAAATTCATTTTTACATTCTCATCTTGACTTCTTCCGGCCAACCTTGGGGCTGTAAGTGACGAGCATGGTGAGCGCTCCACCAACAGATCTCAGTTATGGAAAACAGATACCAAGGTAATTTCAACCCAAATATGATGGAGATTATTGTTGGTTCCTGCAGAAGGAGAGCTCGTCATCCTACAAGCGACAAAGGAAGAGGACACACCAAAGTTTCACTTAAGAACAGGAATTTGCCTTTCAGTAGTACAACAAAATACTAACGCGCTTTGGGTGGATGGTTGGGCACAGGGTGGTAACTCCGCCAGCGGAATTCCGCTGTCTGTCTTAAGCCAGAATAAAGGAGGAAAGACATCCCTGTTCACTAATTATTTAAGTATGCTTAACATAAAACGGCACGGAAAAGTAGCTTAGACGGCTTTCGCAATAGAAGCGGGTGAGAAAAAAAATGAAAAATAGGGGTTTTCGGTTACACAAAATCTGGACGTGATAGAGAAATTTTGATATCAGATCTGAAATCAGCATCAGCGCTTTAGTAGGAATCAGTAGTTCACGTGTCTGTAACAAAAAAAAAGTTGAAATTTGTTGCCTAGTGTTATACAAGGCATAATTCTTAGGTGCCTTCCTTTGAGGGTTAAAGATGTTTTAGTTCTAAAGACGGGAGAAAATTATCCTACTCTTGAAAATATCAGAAAACACTTTCCAACTCTCCTAACTAATTACAAATTGAGAAATATTCCAACACAAAATAAGACCCAGACTATGGATAAACCAAGACTGTTCCCAGAGACCAACTAGCTACAGCCAAACAGACAAAACTTGATACTGTAGAATCAAATGTGACCAACTGTAATACACGAACACCTACATTACAGAACTTTAATGTAACTGCTGCCTCAACTTACACACTATATTGCAAATTTTGTGCAAGTGATGAACACAGTAGTACTGGGTGTGACAAATATTCAGACTTTAACTCAAGAGCTAAAAGATGTGAACAGTTGAACCTATGTAAAAAGTGTACTGGCCAGGGACATTATAAGAAAGACTGTAAATCTAGGTTAAGATTCAAGTGTAAGTTTTGTAAAAGTTTACGACATGTCTCATCAATGTGTGATTCACCAAAGTGTCCAAACAATAGTACTCAAACTCAAAAGATACCTCCACCAAACAAAGGTAATCAAGAAAATGCCACTTTCATGGGACATTCTGTTTGTTCAAACAACGTAACAAGAAACACTGAGATTCTTTTACCAACTATTACTTTGGACTTAGTGAATAGTGAGGGTAGCACCACTCCAGTGAGATGTCTTATAGACTGTTGTTCTCAACAAACATTTGTTTCGCAAAATGTAGTTAATAAATTGGGTTTGACACCAAACCCGAATGAACAAAACTCAATATTGCATCCTTTGTTAAGGATAACTCGGACAAAAATAGCTATAAGACAATTGACCTGGAACTACATTTAGAAAATAAATTAGAGAAAATTGAAGCAGTTATTATTTCTAAAGTAGGACAAACAAACTGGTTATACCCAAACTAGAACAAACCATAAATCATTTGGAAAACACTACAAAATAGCTGATAGACATATCACAAACAACACAGTAGCTAACATTGAAATGTTAATAGGGGCAGATTATATTAATCTTATTCATAAGGGCATAGTAAAGATAGGTAATGGTATAGCTTATCAGACTATATCAGGGATAGCCCCTTTGGGTGACCTATCCAAATACAACCTAGACCTAGACCAAAATAGTTCATGACTAACAAATACTATGTGCCTCAACTCAGTCCTACATAACACCTGTAAGAATAGCAACACTTTGAATAATATTATATCAACTGAGAACAATAATTCATCACTATCAACTGAAACTCTGGATGAGGCAATTCAAACTTTATGGTTGCTAGAATCTGTGGGTATACATGACACAAATCAAACTTCAGAAGATCAGTTAATGGTAGAAAGATTTGAAGACACCATTCAGTGCAAAGACAAGTTATTTTGTTGAGTTATCTTGGAAAATAAATTGTCCAACTTTAAGAGATAATCTCAAAGTAGCTAAAGGACATTTATATAAAGTAATGAAAAAACTCAAACAAGATAATAATATTCAAATGTACAGTGATGTCTTCAAAGAACAGCTAAAGAAAGGCTTCATTGAAGAAGTAACAAATAACCCTTTTAAAAAAGATGGTTGTCATTATTTAACCCACAGGGGGGTTTATCGACAAGATGCCCCAACAACAAAACTCAGAGTAGTATATAACTGTAGCCTCAAAGACAGTGATAAACACAGTTTGAATGATTGCCTGATTGAGGGTCCTAATCTCATTTCTGACCTTGTGAAGATCTTACTGAGGTTCAGGTTAGATAAATATGCCGTACAAAGTGACATTTCAAAGGCATTTTTGAGAATAAATCTTAAAAATGAATATGATAAGAACCAACTTAGGTTCTTATGGTTCAGGGATCCATTTGATTTGAATAAAGGGTTCATAACCTATAGATTTAATGTTGTGTTGTTTGGAGCCAATTGCTCACCTAGCCTATTAGCATTGACAATTAGACATCATTTGAACCAGTTTAATAACTCTTTAACATTGAACTTCCTCAAGGAACATTTTTACGTAGACAATCTAATAGGCTCAACAACCAAATCTGAATTATCTGAAGTCTATGAACACTCTCAAAACATTATGCAACAAGGTAACTTTGAACTTAGAGAGTGGATTTCAAATGATGAGGATTTAAACAAAAGGATTTTAAAGGATAATAATGGTCTTACTGAGCCATCAGACAGAGTTAAAACTTTAGGTATGAACTGGTATTTGGATGCAACTTCTAACAGTCATGATTCAATCTGTACTAAAGGTTTTAAACTTGATGAGGAAGCAAATACTAAAAGACAAATATTATCAGAGGCTTCCAAAATTTTTGATCCCATGGGTCTATTCCTGCCTTCAACAATAAAATCAAAGATTCTCCTCCAAGAAGTTTGGAGGACAAATGTTGGGTGGGATGATCCAATAGCAAATGAAGATCAAAAATCTTGGACGAAGTTAGCTGCTGATTTAACAAAAGTGCAGAACATTAAAATTCAAAGGTGCTGTGGGTTTAGGGATAAGCCCCAGAGACTTCATGTGTTTGCTGATGCAAGCACACAAGCTTATGGGTGCTGTGCGTATCTTGTAAGTCCTACAGAAAGTCATCTAATTTATGCAAAAGGGAAAGTTGCACCTCTCAAACCTACCCGAACCATACCTCAATTGGAACTATTGGCTGCTGCATTAGCCATTAAAACCATTTCATTGCTTAAGGATGCTTACCATGATGTGAACATAACTGATATCCACATCTGGCTTGACAGTCAGATTTGTCTTGCCTGGATACGGAATGATAGCATTAATAGTAAGAATATTTTTGTATGAAATAGGCTAAAAGAAATAGCTGAAGCTAATGAAAGCCTACAAGTAAACTTTCACTATGTTCCAACTAAACAAAATCCAGCAGACTTTCTGACCAGAGGTTTATCCTACAAGTTGTTGAAGTCAAACAAAACTTGGTTCATGGGACCTAAGTGGCTCTGTAATACAGACCAATGGCCTGTGGAACAAGTTAACTTGACATTAAATTTAATCTTTTCAAATGAAAAGGTTGAACCAATCACTAATTATGAACGTTATTTTGATTTAAGTAAACTTGTCAGGGTCACAGCCTACTGTTTGAGGTTTGCTCACAACTGTTTAACTACAATAAACAAACAGCTAAATAAAAACAATCATAATTATACAGAAGTTGCAACCAAGTACTGGATAGGGCATGCACAGCAAACGGAGTACAATAAAGAGTTAGAATTCTTGACTAATGGGAAACAAACAAAAGAACCTGTACCATCAGTAGTTGTGGACCTAAATTTGTTCAGAGATGAGGAAGGCCTTCTAAGGTGTAAAGGGAGATTAGACAAATCAAAACTGTCATACAAAAGCAAACATCCAATCCTTTTACCTAGATTTAGCTATTTGACCACATTAATCATCAGACAAACACACAATGATGTACATCATATGGGAGCACCACGGACACTAACTACATTAAGAAAAACTTATTGGATACCCAAGGGAAGGATCACTGTTAAAACAGTCCTGAGTGAGTGTGTCACATGTAGGCGTATTCATGCTAGGCCCTATAGGAAACCAAATCCTCCTGCTTTGCCAGAGGAGAGAGTTACTCTCAACAGACCCTTTGAGACTGTAGGCATTGACTATACAGGAGCATTGACTGTAGGGGTGGTTGACACTGAACAAAAATGTACATTGTACTGTTTACATGTGCTGCCTCACGAGCTGTTTATCTGGATGTTGTGGAGGACCTTACAGCAGAATCTTTTGTTGCTGTCTTTAAGAGATTCTGTGCACGACATTCAGTACCCAAGACAGTTTGGACTGACAATGCTACATATTTCAAGGCTGGTGAACAAGTCATCAACGACTTGTTAAGCAACGAACTCACACAACTATATATACAAAATTCAAACATAAAGTGGAAGTATATTCCAGTTGCCTCTCCTTGGTATAGTTCTATCTGGGAGAGGAATATACAAACAGTAAAGAATTGCTTGAAGAAAGCAATTGGTAAAAAACAGATACACTTATTTGAGTTGCTCACTCTCCTGGCTGAGATTGAGAACATCATCAACAATAGACCACTCACTTATGTGAGTGACAACATTAATGACCCGGAACCATTAACTCCAAATCATTTGATTCGGGGAGAACAAGTTAGTCTCCTGCCGGACTACAATATAGACTCTTCAGAAGACCCAAACTGGACTCAACGACACGATGAACTCCAGACTAAGTTACAACACTTAACTAGAGTTAAAGCTCATTTTATTAAACAGTGGAAAACTGAGTACTTGATGGGTCTAAGGGAGAGACATAAACAAATGTCTAAGAAGGATTGGTCTGACACAATTAAGGTAGGGGACCTTGTTCTCATACATGACAGTACTCCAAGACAATACTGGCCTCTGGCTAGAGTTTTAGAACTCAGACCAGGGCAGACGGGGTAACAAGAGTGGTCAAATTAAGGACTTCAACGGGTGACACAACAAGAGACATTTCTCTTTTGTACCCTTTAGAGTCTGGACCCAAAACAATGGACTTTGGAGAACCTTCTCCACTGACAGTAACAACTGGAGACACTGAACTTCCAGTAACTATTCCTTTGACAGTAGGAGTGGTAACGCATCCTACTACAACATTGACAGACACAAGACCTCAGCGACAAACAGCATTAAAGGCGCGACTAGTTTTACAACAAAAAATAGATGCTGGGGAATTGTAATTTTATCTTCTAACTTTCACTTTTTCTTTTCTTATGGTAAAGACCATAGACAGTTTCATCCTATGGATGTATATTTTCTCTTCTAATTAAATGCTACATCTTCTCCATGAGAAGGTGAGGATAGGCCCTGTTAATCAGATTAACAGGCATTTACAGTCAAATAGTTAGCTAGTCTACACTCAGACATAAAAATTGGTGACACTGACACCAAAATTTTTATCTCCCGGGGCCCCCAGTATATGGAAAACTGATGTGTGGGTAGTTGGGAGGTAACGAAAATGGTTCACTGAGTAGGTAGGTAGTTAATCTAACAATTATTAAATTCCTTTTATGTCAATAACTGGGTGGATGAAACCAATTGGTTACTCACCAGAGTTATTCTCCACACTAGTATTTATATACTGTGTGACAAGAGCGTGCTCGGTAATAGATATACATTACCAATCAACCAACCGAAGAAAAAACTAAGACGACGCTGGTGGAAAAAGCCCCGCGAAAAGGAAGACAAGAGAGAACGAAAACGAGGAACGGGGCGACAAGACGGAACGAGAGAAGGGAGAAGAACAGACACCGAAAAAAGATCCCCACCAGCAAGTACGCTCTCGACAATTATACAGGAAGGAGAAAAGAGACTCTCTAATAACTAGCAGTAAGTGACTAATTGTGTTTTAACCCAGTTAGAAGTAAACTCATTAAATTAAGCTGGGTCAGACAACTTCGGCCTACATTGTGGCCTAAGACCTAGCATCAACTCATAGCTTAACAAAGGTGAAGGTAGATTGCCCTAACCTAATTCGGTGAGGAATCCTACTGTGGACCTCAATTTATCTGCCCGCTCTGGACCATTTCCGGAATCTCTAGGCTGACCCTTACAAGGCTAGACTTAATCTACTCTATAGTTAGACTGGAGATATTAGGGGTGGGTTAATTGGGGACCAATTCATACAGAGCATTTTTCACAGCGTGCTCTCCTTAAAGAAGGAGGCATGCAGTTAGAAGGTTCAGAAGAGCAGTTTCCGTTATAATAGCGATAGTAAAGAGAGAGTGAAGCAACATTGCGGCGAAGAAAGAGAGATTGTAGACAATCAGTAAGAGGCGGAGAATTGATGAGACGAGAAGCTTTTGATTCCACCCGGTCAACAAGAGCTGTGTAGGTTGAGACACCCGACTCATGAGAAACGTACTCCATACAGCGGCGGAGAAGACCCCTGTACAGTAACAGCAACTGAATGGGGGTGAAGAAACTGCGGAGCCGGTAGAACACACACACACACACACACACACACACACACACACACACACACACACCTAACTTCTTAAACGCTGTTTTGGAAATAGAGTATATGTGATCTTTCTATGAAAGATCACGAGAAAAGGATTGAGTTGTGTATTGTTGAAGGTAAGGAGATAGTCGTGTGGAAGATTGTGACGAGTAGGCATAGACAGATGAAAGAACTGGGCTTTTGTGGCACTGAAACCCACAAGGAGAACAACAACGGAATCGTCCAGGGTTGAGTTGGAGGTGAAAGTGTGAGAGACGAATTTAGCTTTATCAGGAGAAGAGACGGAAAAGAATGGAAAAGAGGAGGGAAGAAGAAGAGGCAAAGTTATTGGAGAGGCTTTTCGGTTTCTAAAAGAAAAAAATTGAATACATAATTCAATTAACTTAATAAAATTAGTAAAAGGTATAACTATTCTCAATCTTTCACCTCCCCAACCGGTCAATTCTGGAACAATCTTCCTCAATCCATCTTTCCCCAAATCTATAACGTCCAATCTTTCAAACACAGAATGTCCAGTCATCTCGAAAACCTTGAACCTTGATTTCGACTCTTTTCTTCTGCTTCTACCCGGGGGGATAGGGGTAGGGTGCTTTCGCGGGAGTTCGCCCTTGGCCTCTACCTTCCTGCATAAAAAACAGTACGTAAGATGCATTAGAATTAGTTGGTGTCTGTTTTCTTAAAAGTTATGAAGAGTTAATAGTAATATCTAGATTGTATAAAGAGTTAAGAGTAATATCTAGATTGTATAAAGAGTTAAGAGTAATATCTAGACTGTATAAAGAGTTAATAGTAATATCTTGACTCTACAACAATGAATACAACGTCAAAACTTAAAATTAACTTGTCTTTAAAATCTAATTTTCCAATATTTAAAAGTGAAATTGTTACAATTGTTGATGTGTAACTTATAAACAGTGTTGGGATTAACGCCGTTACTTATTTTGTAACACTACTGGTAACGCCGTTATTTTATTTATATTGTAATGAAATTGGTAATCCCGTTACTTTTCATTCAATTTTCAGTTATTATTCGTTACTCGTTACTTTCTTATACGATCAACTTGGAAACGTATACGAATGAAAATGGCTTCACACTAAAAGTGTGCAAACATGTTTAAACACAACACTTGTGACATTGAGTGATTCAACATGTGGGCAGACTGTCCTTGAAAAGGAGAGACCTGGCAACCCTGCCCAGCCCTCCCACCTTGGCATTTTGTAATTTTTTATTCACGATTTATTTTAGTGTATTCTGTTCAATAATTTTCGTTTTCGTAATACTAAGGGCAAAGAGCAATTTTATTTTACATTTTTAGTTTTTACTTCAGATCTATTGATCACTATTAATATTATTTCAAATGGTAAAATTGTTAAATTGTATTGCTTATTATTTAAGTATAAGTCTAAAATCAGGTATTGTTTCATTCTATTATATATCTGACCTTAATTAAATATTTGCTCGATATTCAGAAATTCTTTTATAATTGCGATGTAGATATATCATATTCTTATATTGAGAAATATTATATTTTCTAGTTTATTATAAAAGTAACGGTAACTGTAACTGTAACGCATTACTTTTCCATAGAAGTAACTGCAGCGGTAATGATGTTACTTTTTATTGCGAGTAACGGTAACGGTAACGCCGTTACTTTAAAAAAGGTAATGCGCTTATAAATAAGAGCAATAATGTCGGATAACTGCGAAATTAACTATAGGTCTCGTACAAAGTTTGTGAAAAAAGTTCGCGTAAGAGTTGGATGGATGGCCGTCCTCCGCGTCCAGATGATGTATCGACCCGTGGTTCGAATCCCATTAAAAGCCGCAGAACCCCTCCGTCAGTGACCTTAGACGTTGCGAAGGAGGTTGCGCAATCGCGGAAAGACAATCACTAATCCGCAAACTGTTAAAATTACAGTAGAGTATTTTAACGTCTTTTCAAACAAATTTAAGAACTAAAATAACAATTTCAACTTTTAAAGCTTACTGATTTTAATAACTTTTTATTATACTTTAACTAACCCACTTTTTGTTATACTCTTCATACTCTTTTTTTTGTTCTTTTCTCATCCTTTCTGTATGTCTGAAGTTTTCATGGTATGAGTGTTTCTTTGAGTTAAGACTGTGTTTGCATAGTTTGTAAGCGTTCTTATTTTACTTCTTTTCATCTTTCACCACTTTCCTGTTCTCTTTGACTATTTTTCCGACTTGTCGGCAGTGGCCGGCGGATGATGACGGTGAGTCTTTCTCTCTCTTTTTCTGAATGAATGTTAACCCACGAATGATAGGTTTTGCTACTTACTTAACCCTTTATCCTCTTCTTTTAACTCCTACGTTCTTCTTTCTCTCAGGCTAACCTTAGAGTGGATCTTACGGTCTTTGTTAGCCTTAGCTTCTGTACAGTGCCGGCTCCAACCTTTTGGGGCCCTACGCGCAAAATATCTTTGGGGCCCCTAACATATATATATATTGCACAATAAAACGGTTTATATACAATTAAATATACAAAAATCTAATAAGTTTATTTAGATAGATATATATCACATACATTCAAATCCTTTCTCTCCTGGCTTTTTTTATTGCAAATTCATCAATAATATCATCATAGGACAGCTTCCGGCCTACCTCCCGATTGATGCTCATGATGGCAAGCCCACTCAGACGTTCTTGTGTCATTTTTGACCCGAGGTACGTTTTAATTAGCTTCAACTTGGAGAAGCTCCTTTCAGCTGTGGCTACGGTCACTGGAAGAGTGACTGCAATTCTGAGAGCGATCCATAGGTTTGGATATAAATCTATCGGCTGCTTCTCGTGTATGTAAGTCAGCAATTCTAGTGCAGTCATCTTCTGAGATGGCAGATCTGATGGCACACTTTAGGCGTTTGTTTACATTTTAATTTTTATGATTTTAATAACCAAAAAAATTATTAGATTTTATATGGAAATAAAATGAATGGCGCTGGAAGAGTTTAAAACAATCAAAATTTGGCCCATTTTTTTTTATTTCTGTCAATCATTCATTAATTAATTTTTTATACCGTTTACTGGGGGTTCTCCCGCTTCGCGGGGCCCCACGCACATTGCGCGATCTACATAATGGAAGAATCGGCGCTGCAAGTTCTGTAGATCTGTAGATCATCATCATCATCATCATTATCATCATGGTTTATAATTTACACATTTGTACACATTCTCATTCATATCTAAACTAACGCGTACAAATCATGAAAAATATATAAAAAAATTTATTAAATTGCACAAGTGTATTTTCAGTTTTCAAAACAAACTTTGTTTACTTACTACAAATTACGAAAGTTTTATAATATTCAACAATTAGAATGTTACTTTTGCAATTTAATGTACTTTACTCCAAAGCATGAATATGATAAAAAACTTTGGAGTCCCAATACTTAAGACTAATTAATTTAAATTGCAAAAGAAGTGTACCTTGAATTTGGAAAAAAAATATCCCACTAACTGCAAATTACGGACACTTTACAAATATATATATATATATATATATATATATATATATATATAATAATAATAATAATACAAGTATGTAATAATAATAATATATATATATATATATATATATATATAATAATAATACAAGAATGTAATAATAATTAAAAATATGTAATAATAATAATTACAATGGTCCATTTCCACTTCAATGTATCATACTTTACTTTGGATTATATAGTTACTGAAAAATCGTAAGTCCAAATGATATGTAAGAAACTTGACCAAATTGAAAAAAAATGTATCTTAATTAGTTGTTTAATACGCAGGCGCTGATCTACGTCGAGCGAAGCGAGTTATTGTGAGAAAACCTGCCGAGCGTAGCTAGGCGAGTAGTATGGCAGCAAAAGGAGAGAGTGCAGAGCAATTGCAATGTTGATCAAATGAGTTGCCAATCTCGCTCCCCCAGTGCTACCCCCATGGTGCCAAAACTGTGTGGGGGGGAACTGGGAGTGTCCACCTAACCTCTTTGAGGGAGAAGGTGGGACGGCCTAACCCCCAAAGGGGTATACCTAACCTAAGAGAGAGAGGAGGAGGAGAGAGAGGAAGAGACCATCCAGCGTCTGCAAGATGCAGAAGCTTAATGAGAGCTCAGGGTAGCATCACTTGGCTTAAAACTCGAAATCCATCAGTTGGCTTAATCCGCCAAGTGGTTTAGAATACTTCGAAGGCATAAATGGCTTGTATATTTTAATAACCTTCGAACGAATTAAAAGCGCACACAAACGCACATAGATCCACTATTATATATATATATATATATTATATATATATATATATATATATATATATAAACAGATGCATGTAAAGCCCCAATAGCAAAATATATACGAGCATAACCACCACACAAAAACAAAACCACCACAGCACCATAACCACCAATCGTCTAAGTATAGCTTACCATCACCTAACCAAACCCACTTTACTCACGGCTTTTACTTACCAACTCCTGGTAGACCGACAAAGTCTCTAAATACGACCCAACTGATAGACAAAGCTATTAAGCATAAACAAATACGTTTATAGGACCAGGGTCTAGACCAGGGGTGGGGAAACGTGGCACGTCAACGACTTTTTCCGGCACGCGATTCCCCGGGCTCACCTTAAAAAAAATTAAATAAATAAATATCCAAATTCTTCGTTGAGTTTTATGTTTTAACTTAATGTTTTCTGCTAAAAAATGGTAAAGATTAACTTCTGTTTAATATATTATGTAGGTAAAATAACATTTTATTTCCTCTGTAATTTTTATGTATTATTCATAAGGGATTAAGAATTAATAAAAGAATATCTTTAATTTTATTTTCTTTCATTGTGCTTTAGTCAAGTAAAACGATTATGAGATTGGGCACTGTAATGTATTGGGAAAACTTGAAAAAACTTATGGCTGATTGATCTGATATATAAAAAACAAAAAAAATCAGAATTATTGTTTACTCTTTTGCTGATGTTAAAAATTGCGTTTTTAAATTGTGTGGCTGTATATGGCAGCTATAATTACACTTAAAGGCTAATAAAAAATATCCACGCTATCAACAGGGTAGAACGACCTTCAAGTAAAAATTCCGTCACTAAATTTTACATTTATTCAATCTTACATGACTTACAATAATCACTCTTACAATATTCTTTGATTTTACCGCTCCAGTGTAATTTTTGATTATTTGAAAAGGTTCTCCCAATACTTAAAAGGTACCAAATAATAATATGTTCCCCAAAATTTCGGTTGGCACGTGAGAAAATTTTGCATCAAAGATTTGACGATTTTGGCACGTTCACTTAAAAAGGTTGCCCACCCCTGCTCTAGACCAACGAGGTCTCGAAATACGACCCAACAGAGAGAGCTATTAAACATAAACAAATACGTTTATGGGGCAAGAGAGGTAAACCGCCAAGATTTAAAAAAAAGTGCGACGCTAATAGTTTTTATATTAAGCTTCTTATGGGGAAACACCACGAGTCCCATTTGATGATTGGTGACCGATCTTTTATGCAAAAAATCGAATAAGATAAACTAAGTTTAATGCCAAAACAAATTTCCACCATAATATACAATTTTATCCTTAAACTAGAACATAAAAAGTATTAATATGATTTTTAAAACAAGATAGATTCTATTTCGGGGTAACTATTTCATTTTTCTTCTTTTGTCCAATTATTTTGTTTCAATACAAATTTATCTTTAATAAACATTTTTATCCTTAAAATATAACATAAACAATATTAATATAACTTTATACTAAAAATAGATTGTATTTCGGGAAAATTATTTTATTTCTCGTCTTTCGCCCAAATAGATTCTATTTCCGGGTAACTTATTAATTTTTCCTCTTTTATCCAATTATTTTGTTTCAATATAAATTTATCTTTAAGACACAAATATATCTTTAAAACTTATTACAAAAAAATATCAGGTCATCCAATAAGTAATGTCGTTTTTTAGATCGGAATTTGAAGGACAAAAAAAACCTCAATTGAAACTTTTTAATCTAGTATATATTTTCCATCGGAATCAATGACACTCTGCCAACGTCCTACAAGCTTTTCAACGCCATGTTTATAAAATTCAGACGGTTTTGAGGCAAAAAACGTACAAAGACTGATGTGCAGGTCGTCTAAAGAAGTATACTGTTTCTCGTGAAGATAGTTTTGCAGACTCCTGAAGAGATGATGATCTGAAGGCGCAAGGTCTGGAGAATATGGAGGATGTGGAAGTTTTTCCTACCCAAGCTCCTCAATTTTTGCAGAAGTGATCCGAGCGGTATGAGGACGTGCGTTGTCGTGGTGGAACACGATTCCTTTCCAATTAACCAAAGAAGGTCTCTTTTCTTTTAGTGCAGTGTTCAATCGATCCAGATTTTGACAGTAGACTTGAGCGGTGATTGTTTGGTTGTGTGGTAAGGTTTCAAAGTGTATTACACCATCTTTATCCCACCAAACACTAAGCAACACCTTCCGAGGGTGAAGATTTGGTTTTGGCTGTGGTGTCGCTGGTTCTCCGGCACAAACCCACTGTCGACGGCGCTTAACATTCTGGTACAGTTTCCACTTTTCATCACCAATCACTAAACGGTGATGTGGCACCCATTTTCCTAACTTAGGCATTTTCCCGAGTTGTTGCAAATGTCGATGGATGGTGGACGGGAATGAATTGAGTTTCTGGGCCAATTCTTCGACAGTTGTTGAACAGTCTTCTTCAAGTGCGGCTAACAGCAGGTCATCATCAAACTCAGCAGGGCGTCCAGAGCGTGCTGCATCTGTCAAACAGCAGTCATTCTTAAACTTTTGAAACCATCTTTGACATTTCCTCACATGCAGAATATCGTTGCCATAAACGTCCTGAATGTTTCGCGTTGCTTCAGTAACACTATTCCCTGTTTTGAACTCGTAAATCATTATATGCCTGATGTGCTCTTCTGATACCCCCAGGTTTATGAGGGGTTCACATAAAGCAAAACACACGTCTTCACTGGTCAAGGTCTGTAAAGTATGTAGCGAAACACGATAGATCTCCTCTGAGATATAACCTTCGGAAAATTTATGCTTAAACCGAGTAGGACTAGTTTAAACTTAATCTATCGTAAAAAACGACATTACTTATGGGATGACCTGATATTAATATAACTTTATAATAAAAACAGGTTCTATTTCGGGGTAACTTATTCATTTTTCCTCTTTTACGCAATATTTTGCTTCAATGCAAATTTATCTTTAATATACAATTTTATCCTTAAACTATAAAATAAAAACGTTAATATAATTTTTAAAACAAAATAACCTATGGAATGAATATACTTAGTAAAGACATGCCCCGAGAATTCGCTGCTCCAGGGCCTGCCCCAGCTGTGTGCGGCCGGCTGCACAGGGCCCCCATCAATTAGGGGGCCCTCCAAAATTCATTTGTTTTTCGCCGTTTTAGTTGCTATAGCATCACCAAACTTATAAAACCGACAAAAAACAACATAAAAGAATGTAAATAAGCAGCAGAAATAAGCGTGTATTATTATATTTATATTTGTAGGCTACTTTTTGTCATTATGTGTTCAGAACTGTCACTGTTAAAATTCTTTTCGTTTAATTTTTTTCGTCTCTTTATGTACGTAATGTGTCGTGTGCGCGGCGTATACGATATTATTATCAGTGTTTCTGTTCGGTATCAATCTATTTTTTGTGACGGTATATATCAATTATATCTAATATATCAACTCTCTATTACATCGTCAGTTTATTGATCATAATATCGAGACATATAACAAATAAATCTGGCCATCCGTCACCTCAGCGGCGCCTCATGTAGTATTGCGTTGGAGGGAAGTACCCACTCGTTTAGTTTGCATCATCAAGTCTTTAGGGGTTCTGTTGACAAATTGCACCATCAAAGCAATGGCAACTTCCTAAAAGAGGTAGAACTTCTTGCCAATTTTGAAACAGCATATCAACTGGGTGGAAAGTGGAGTGGGTACTCATGCTACCTGTTTAGGCAAAACTATTCAAAATGAGCTGATTACCTCCATCAGTGACAAAATAGTTGAGAAAATGGTGACAGAAATTAAGCAGTTCAAATACTATGCCATTATTTTGGATTGTAATCCTGACCTAAGCCACCAAGAACAAATGTCAGTTATCACCAGAACTGTCAAACTAGAAGAAATACTTTCTGGGATTCCTTGTGGCTTCAGAAACAACAGGTCTCGGTTTGTCCTCTCTCATTTTCAAAAGGCTTGAGGAGCTAAACTTACCCTTCAATGATTGCAGAGGGCAGTCTTACGACAATGGAGCCAATATGAAGGGAAAGAATAAGGGTGTTGAAGCAAGGCTCCTAGAAGAAAACCCTTGTGCACTTTATGTACCTTGTGGGGCATATACCTTGAACCTAGCAGTGGCTGATGCAGTCAAAAGCTCCATAGATGCCACAAGCTTCTTTGGATATGTACAAAAAGTATACAATTTGTTCTCAGCAGCACCTCAACGATGGACTATTTTGAAACAGTATGTCAGTATCAGTCTAAAGTCCTGGAGTGAAACGAGGTTGGAAAGCCGACTTAAAAGTATTGAGTCTTTGCTTTATCAGGCCTCTATGATAAGGGAGGCATTGTTGGAGGTCAGGGAAAAGACAACAGATGCTACAACAAAAATTGAGGCACAATCTTTGGCAAAGGAGGTGGGGTCATTTAGATTTCAGATTTGTACTGTAGTATGGTATGATATCCTCTCCAAAATCAAGTGTCAGCAAGCTCCTACAATCTGCTGAGATACACCTGGATGTGGCAGTTAACCTCCTAGAGAAGACAAAAGCATTTTTCATAACATACAGAGATAATGGTTTTGCTGGAGCACAAGCCACTGCAAAAGAGATATGCGAAGATATGCATGTGGAGGCTGTCCACTGAGAGAAGAGGATAAGAAGCACAAAGACACACTTTGCTTATGAATCTCCAGATTAACCCATAAACGATGCAATAAAGAGGATGAAAGTCACATTTTTCAATGTGGTGGCCGCCTCAACCATTGGATCTTTAGATGACAGATTCAAAACACTAGGGGAAGTAAGAAGTAAATTTGGAGTGTTGCTTAACTTTCCAAATATGATCAATGAGGCAGTGACAGAGGAATGTGAAGAACTTGGGAAAACATTAAGCTGTGGAGAAGAAGGTGATATTGATGGGAGAGATCTGGCTACTGAAATTGGGAACCTTCCAAATTTGCCGAAAGAGTTGAAAGACAACATGACAGCACTTGGACTCCTAAGTTACCTTCATCAAAAGCAGTTGAAAGAAATCTGTCCCACTCTTTGGATAGCACTTCGGATGATGAAGAATCTTCCACGTCAGGTATAAAACATGGCAGGATTGCATCGGTTGCTAGACCCCCAGTAATAGAGCCCCAGCCCTCTTCGTCTTACGACACAACCTCCACACTAGCTCCCTCAACTAAATTTGTACCCCCCTATTCTTGTTCAATTCCGGGTACATCCTCCACACCAGCAGCTTCTCGTGCTGTGGAGGAAGGTATAACATTTGAGCTGGTGCGCACCGCTAATCCCACCCCGGCCGTGACTAGAAATCGGTAAGTAGTGAGGGTTGGCCCTTGAACCCTGTATAGCAACGGTATTGAACACGGACTGCGGCGCGTAGTTGAGCGTATTGTGGAGTTTGCCCTTCAGAACCGCGACGAACGTGAAGTCAGGACGAGGTTGTCCTTCGGGTTCAGGTCAGTTGACGGGGAAGTAGATGATTTTTGGGTAGTAATACCATTTAGACGCTTGGCCGATGTAGATATATACTATATCTTGGGGGGTATAATGCAGAGATCTCAAAGTAGTACAGCCTTCAATATAGACAACTTCACGGTAGATATTGACAGAGTATTCCGGGTTGCGGGTCATAGTACCACACCTTATACTCTTAATTTCAATTCTCCGGTTATTTACCGAAAACATATAAACGTCGAGACTATATATTTTTAAAAGCTGTGTGAGAGATCGCGCAAGACCTCTACGTATTTTAGGATTGTCAGGGTCAACGTATCTCCCCATCCATAATATAAGGGCTCTTTACGCTAGTTATGATAAAAGTCGAAAATATGGACGGCATCATGATTTGTGTAAGGGATGTCACGAGTTTGCGGAGGATATAGTGATGCATTGTAAGGAATGTCACATGGTTTGTGAGCAGTGTAAAAGCCCCAAATGTGAAAGTCGTGTAGTTGAAGCCGAGAAGAGGGAATGTAATGAGTGCAGACGTACATTTTTCAATAATAAATGCTTTGAGCTCCATAAGTCAATTGGCAGTTGCAGGAAAATGGATAATTGGGGGAAATTCACGCATAAATGTGATGAAATTCACTGTTCTACATGTCATGAAAAATATAAGGCGGACGGAGTAAAGCATGTTCGTTATATGAAAAATGCTAAGCCTAAAAATAAACCATGTATAATCATGTACTACGATATACAAACTTACACAAACCCTGACACCAAAGAGGTTATCCCACATCTACTCGTAAGCCAGACTATCTGCGATGAGTGCATGGAGGTCGAGTGTGATGACTGTCACAAATGCGGTAAACGGACAAACGTTTTTAAAACGAATGCACACGACAGCCCTGTGAAACTCTTTGTGTCCTATTTTGTCAAGTTAGCGGACAAGTTAAAAAAAGTGACTGTATATTCTTGCCCATAACGGGGCGAAATTTGACATGCAGTTCCTTTATAAGGAGCTGCTTGAACACGAGTCATCGGAGATATTTACAGGCGAACCCTTGAAAAGAGGAAACAAACTTATACAAATGCAATAAGAGGTAATGTTCAGTTTAAAGATACTTTATTATCCACACCTTGTAAACTAGCCAAGCTACCAAAGGTGATGGGTGTAGCCGCCGAAGTTTCAAAAGTGTATTTCCCTTACACATTCTTCATTAGCAACCATAGGTGCCGATTGCGGGGAAGACGCAGGGGACATGTCCCCCCCATATTTTTACAAAGGGGGGGTACAACCTACCACTTGTCCCCCGACTTTCGTGGATGAATTGCTATAAATGCTCACTATTAATGGCACCTAATAAGAAGTTATATGTCGTATTATACGCATATGCAAATGTAATAGCAATATTATAAGTTATTGTCATGAACACCAGTGTATATTTATTATGGAATTTAGCAGTCAATTTGCATTTTAATAATTGCGCGTAGCATTTGTGTGTTCTTGGTAGAAATGATAATAATTTGGGCTGGCGAAATTTGTCTATAGAAAAATATCCATATGTCCATATATCCAAACATCTGTGTGATATTATGTTACATGAAAGGTTAAATATTATAAATAGTTTGTATTGCGTTTCTTATTTCTGCAAAAAAAAAATGTTTAAATAAAAAAGACAAAGTGATTAAATACAATTGAGGTTTTTTTCAACATGCTGAGAAAAATACAAAAAACGGGTAAATGGTATATTACGACATTGATATACTACACGCAACAGCTACTCAGAGTATTATTTGATTCGCTGTTTGAAGGCGAAGTGTCCCCCTCCACTATTTTAGAGAAATCGACGCCCCTGCTAGCGACACTTTAAATTACGTAGGACTACCTCCCCCAAAACAATACTTTAACTACACCAACATGAGTGAGAGTGAGCGAGAAGATTTTGACCGCTACTACAAGTTTTAATGAAGCTAATCCTTACAATATAGCTGAGGAATGTGAGCGTTATTGCGTGAATGATGTGCGCGTGCTTAGAGTATGTTTCCAGGCCTTTAGAAGGATGTACATAGACCGTTTCAACTACAATCCGTTGCAAGTCGCAACCACAATCGCATCATTGTGCTTTACTGTGTTCAAGAACAATTTCATGCCTAAAGACACCTTAGCCATCATTCACAGAAACAACCCTCGCAGTTATGGGCACAAGGCTATTTACTTTCTCATACACATACAGCAACAGACAGGTGTATACATAAAACTTGCCTGCAACACAAGGGAAGTATCCATTAAGGTCATTGGTCATGTTTTTTGGTTGATGGTCTAAGTGAAGACCGTGCCACTGGTGAGAAGACTGTGTACTCCTTTAACGGTTGCTGGTGGCATGGATGCCCACGTCCTGAGTGTGGAATCGTAGGAGATATCCACGGTAGATCTGCCGACAGTCTTGCATTAACCCGCACCCGCGATCAACTTTTAGGCTCCCAGTTCACTCACAAGGTCTTGTGGGAGCATGAGTATGATGCACGGATGGAAACAGATGGACAGTACGTGAAGAAATAAACACGATCAAACACTCAATGGTGTTGGATCCTCTCAAATGCGGTGATAACTTGTTCGAAGGGCGTACAAACCCATTCAACTTATACTTTCCGCCTACGGAGGGCGTGAAACTCTATTACTACGACAGTCCGTACCCTGTAGGTGCACCTGAAAAACTGGTGGGACCTGCCCTGCCCCCCAGCGAGGTGTTCTCAATAAATTTGAACGGGTACTATTTCGGTCTTTCTTTCGTAGACGTGCTCCCCCCTCGCGATTTATGAATGCCGATCTTACCCGTCGTCATAGATCACAAGCTCATGTTTCCCATGTGGAAGTGCGCAGAGGAGAACAATGGGACCTGTAATCACACAGCCAACCCAGCGGAAGATCAGAGATGTATATACAAGTCCTGAGCTGTCCCTAGCCCTCCGGCATGGTTACAGAATATTGAAGATATATGAGGTGTGGAGGTTTCAGAAGCTACCCAACTTTTTCACGCCGTATATAAATACTTTTTTGAAGGATAAAGTAGAAGCATCAGGCTACCCACGAGGGGTTGAGAGGGGGGGGTGAAAAATCGGCTTATATTCAGCGTTACCGTGACGTGAAGGGATACAACTTGACCGGGCTCAAATTGTTAAGAACCATGGCAAGCGCTTAAGTGCAAAGTTTGCACAGAATACAGGTAAGAGGAACGTTCATTTGGCCCAAGGTTATAACGAGGTGTGGGATTATGCCAATGCCCCCGATAAAGAGGATATGGAGATCGTGAATGTTGGTAACACGTATATAATAAAGTACATCACCAAACTGGCCAAAGATACCTCACGTGTTACAAACATACCAGTAGCCAGCTTCACAACGGCATACGCACGCATCAAGCTTTGGGGACTACTGCACTCTCTTGGGCGGAGGGTGCTGTACGCTGATACAGATAGCGTAATATTCACAGAGAGGGAGGGTGAATACATGCCGCCTATTGCGGAATTCCTCGGAGAGTTGACTGACGAGATCAAGGATAAGTATGGTGATGGTGCATGCGCTGACTCCTTTGTCTCAACAGGGCCAAAAACCTATGGGGTGCGGGTGAGGATGGGGAAAGAGCTGAAATATATCGTGAAGGCGAAGGGCATCACGCTTAACCAGGCGAACTGATGGGTCGTTAACTTTGACTCGTTGAAGGAGCTAGTGTGCTTAGAAGATGAGGGTGGCCAACCTTCCCAACTGACTGTAGGAACCTACAATTTTCGGGCGCAGAAACGGGTGTGTGAAAGAACTTAAGGGCACAAAGGTGTGTCGTAACACCTATAAGAAACGTTACCAGGTGCTTGGTACCTATGATACCGTACGCTTTGGGTACCATAGTAACTGTAAGATCAATCAAATGGTCACGTGACTCCTGCTACTACCTGGGCATATCTCTACCCCTCCGTGCTCAGTTGGCCGCTGCAATCCCTGGATCTCAGACTCATATTTGAAGAATTCTCACTTAGAGGAAAAATAGTGATAGCTACTTTAGATATTGCGTGTTCGACGTTTATGAAGTGGCATTCAGGAAAGTCGGAAGATGTGGTGAATACTGAAAAACGGCCTAGCACCCCGCTCTCCTTTGAGGATTTTAAGATGTTCAAATACTCTATGGATATTCTGGCCGGGCATTGCCGGGTTTCGCGGCACAAACGATGTAATGGACTACGTTGTAGGGCTAAACTGTATAAAAGCGTACATATATCGTGAGGTAAAAGAAACAACGCGTGCAGAAGAGAAGCAACGGGTATGGTTTGTGAGTCTTGTTGATGAGTGGTATGACAAGCGGTATTATGTCATGCTGCATCATACCCAGTACTCGTACCCTGCGGCTGAGAATGTAAACCTTGTCATCATGGACAAGCTAAAGTACTTTTACCATTATATTCATATATATCATGACGAGGTTCGCAGTGAGGTTGTGGCTAAAGGCCATTGTGTTTTTAATAGAATTTAGAGACGAGTATCGAATGTTAAACAAAAAGGATAAATACGGGCATATATTTCTCTCAAATAGTGCGCCGGATTGTTAATGATTTTAGTTTGTGGAAATGAACGTCTAGTGCGCATTCCGATAAAACATTAAAACCGATATTGCCCCATGTATCGGAAATTGGTCGGTATAATGGGTACAAGTACTCGCATGATTTTTTCATGCTGTAACAAACCCGTACACGAAACATTAACGCTTGGTATGACTCACTCCTCCACATCTGTCCCCGAGCCAGACAGCACACCGTCTGATCATAGTCATCTTAGAGCTTGACCCGACTGGCTGTGCACTCTCACAATAGAAAACGATGGAGCTTCCTTTGAGCAGCATTCTCAATGCCGTATACGACGTGTCCGTAACGAAGTTATTGCGTGTGTTCAGACGTAAAACCGGTGCCATTAACTATGTACTTAAAACGACTTGTAGACAAGCAAACCTGGTAAACGTAATGTTGCTTATTTAAGTATTGAGGAGATGAATAGAGTCTTCGTGATATTTGAGAAGTAGGGTGAGGATCGTTATAAAGTACCAGCAGGTGTAGGTACAAGAAGAGAACAGATTAGTGATGCCTCCTCATATGCCATTGTTTGTACGTTGTTTATAAATAACGATCAGCCATGCATTGATACACGACTGATATGAAGGACTGCATCTGATAATAACGTTCTTGTCCCCACGCGAAACCGTTTCATCCTCGACAGAATGTTTGAAATCGTTGGTTTCCTCAAACTAAAACCTATATTAGCCGCACGTGTTACGGATATGGTTTATTTTGATACGGTTCTTCAATAAGCATACACCACTCTGCTCGACGGGTTTATCGAATGTAGGAATGAACATGGCGAGAACGGTCTAGAGCTGGATGCTCATTTAAATGGTTTAGACTCTTCGAAATATCATGAATTTTGGTACAAAGGACTTGAGCGGTACAGGGCAGAGCTAGCATACACTGTTTAACCCTGAAGCGTTGTATTTTTATATAATGAGGTGCTGTCGTTACGATTTAGAAGATTATTTCAACTGCCGCTATGCTTGTGAAGAAGAATTCACGATTTAAAAGCTCGGATCGGTAAGAAAAAACCTTCGATTGGAAAGTAGTGTTTATAAACTTGAATTTAATAATGATGTTGTGGCTAACAACGCCCTCATTGTTCGTGCTTTTGATTGTATTCTGTCCGTGTTTAAAGATAACTTGCCAACCAATTGTAAGGTGGGCACAAAAATAGTATTGAACGATATGAAGGCCCTCTACATCGACTATAGGCACTCGCACACCTTGAGTGGTGAAATAATGCTAAATCGTATTTATTGCATAGTACAAAGCAACAATGATGTAACTGTAAACTCGATCACGTGCGAGTTTAGTATTTTAGTTAAACGCGGTAGAACATAAAGTGTATGTATTTTGATTTTATTAGGTCATCCCATAAGTAATGCGGCATTTTTAAATTTTTTTTTTTTTCCATTTTTATCATTATTTATTGGATAGAAATCAAACAACTCTTTGAAGTTATTTATATTTAAATAAATATTTATTTAAATATAAATAACTTCAAAGAGTTGTTTGATTTCTATCCGTAAAATAATGATAAAAATGGAAAAAAAAAAATTAAAAAATGCCGCATTACTTATGGGATGACCTAATATATACGTTTTGCTGTTTATATATATACATATATTAAAGGGTATACAGTTTTATCCTGTACTATTATTATTTTTCATATAAGTTTTGGTGTTTATATATATATATATATATATATATACGTATATATATATATATATACATACATACATATATATATACTGTGTATATATATATATACTGTGTAGATATATATATATATTAAAGGGTATATAGTTTTATCCTGTACTATTATTATTTTTATATAAGTTTTGGTGTTTATATATATATATATATATATATATATATATATATATATATATATATATATATATATATATATAAGCTAATAGGCTAATTACTGATCTTTAAGTAATAAAACCGTTAAGCAATAGCGATCACAATATGGTAGAGTTTGTCCTCTCAGTAAGTCACTCGAAACCAGCTAACTCGACTAAAATTCATAACTTCCAGCACGCAGACATTTGTAAATTTCGAAATAAATTGTCACGCGTCAATTGGGAAAACGTAATGGGGAACTCCAACGCAAAACTAATGTGGGAATCGTTTGAAACAGTATTTAGGACTATAAATGAGGAATGTGTACCGACAAAATTAAGCGTGCGAAAGTAAATAACAAGCCCTTGTGGTTTACTTCTAGAGTAGGGGACATTATAAAGAGTATAAATAGGGCTTATAGGCTACATAAGTGCGATAAAGACAATTTGTAGTTACGAATCAACTACATATCTCTAAGGCGTGAAGCGAAAAGTGTAATAAAAAAGTCCAAGCGCGAATTTGAAATCTCCATAGCTCGTGACGGTAAAGAAAGCCCCAAACGCTTCTTTCAATACGTCAACAATAGAAATCCAGTAAAAAGTGTCTTGAGGCCGTTGAAAAATGTTAACGGAGATCTAGTTTCTGAAAACAAGGAAATGGCTACCTTGCTAAACGAATTCTTTACGTCAGTTTTTACTATAGAAGATGTAACGAATATCCCTACGGTCATAGACATAATACCTTTTGATAATGGTAATATTTTGGGTAATATTATGGTCAGTGAAGGGGACGTAATGCGCTATATTGATAAAATGAAAACGCATAACTCACCGGGGCCGGATTCCATATATCCCATACAACTAAAAGAATTAAAAGATAGCATTGTTGTGCTACTAACAAAGACTTTTAATGCGTCTCTTTCTGAGGGGTGCGTACCAGATAATTTCAAGTTAGCAAACGTAACACCTATCTTTAAGAAAGGCGATAAAGGTGCGGCGAGAAATTATAAGCCAATAGGTTTAACGTCTGTTGTAGGTAAGCTACTGGAATCAATAATTAGGGATCGTATAGTCGAACACTTAGAATTGCATAACTTAATTAGAAATACGCAACACGTTTTAGGCGAAACAAATCTTGCTTAACTAATATTTTAGAATTTTTTCAAAGCGTGGTTGATGTTTACGATAGTCATCGGGCGGTTGATGTAGTGTATTTAGATTTTCAAAAAGCGTTTGATACCGTACCGCACAAAAGACTCATTGAGAAAACTAAGGCTCATGAAATCAGGGGTGTATTAATAAATTGGATAGAAGAGTGGTTGCGAGGTAGGAAACAGAGGGTGGTCGTTGATGGAGCGGAGTCGTGTTGGGCTAATGTAGCGAGTGGCGTTCCTCAGGGTTCCCTATTGGGCCCCTTGCTTTTTCTTATATATATTAACGGCTTAGATGTCGGCTTTGTCAGTACAGTTTCAAAGTTTGCGGATGACAAGAATCTGGGTGGTAGGGCTATTAATGACGAAGATAGAGGTAAAATCTAGAATGATCTGAATAAAATCGTTGATTGGTCAGTCACATGGTAAATGAGATTTAACCTCGATAAGTGCAAAATTTTACATATAGGTTCGCGTAACGGCAATTTTGCGTATATTATGTCAGGGAAAGAGTTGATAAGCGTAGAGCAGGAAAAAGATTTAGGAGTTATAGTCATTGGTGATTTAAAAGTAGCGAAACAAAGTACAGCAGCGGTCAATAAAGCGAACAAAGTGTTAGGTTTTATAGCTCGGAATTTTGAGTACAAATCGCGCGATATTATAGTTCCTCTTTATAAATTATTAGTTAGATCCCATTTGGAGTACACGATCCAATTTTGGAATCCCCATATGCGCAAAGATATAGACAAAATCGAAAGAGTTCAAAGATGAGCAACTAAGATGATTCCGTCGCTTAGGTCAAAGTCGTATGAGGATAGGCTTAAAGAGTTAAAATTGACTACACTCGAGACTAGGAGGCTAAGGGGTGATCTAATCCAGGTTTTCAAAATTATGAATGGGCTCGATAACGTAGATAGAGATAGCTTTTTCGAAATATCTCAATATAATAGGACTAGAAATAACGGTGTAAGTTGACAAGTAGAAGGTTTGAGACAGCAGTTGCCAAAAACCTTTTTACACATAGAATATTAAATAGCTGGAATAGTTTGCCGGTAGAAGTAATTAGTAACACGTCTATAAACATGTTTAAAAATCGATTAGATGCATATGTTGATAGATTGTGTATAGTTTAAGGTAGTAAAATTAAGGGTTGGATAAGATAGATTTTGATTCTCTTTTCATTAAAGATCACAATAACCAGACTAGAGGTCATAGTATGAAATTATTTAAGCCAAGATGTAGAACAAATTTAAGAAAACATACTTTTACAAACAGAGTAATTAAGTTTTGGAACAGTCTGACAGAAGAAGTGGTGACTTCAGATACAAGTGATTTCTTCAAAAGAAGGTTGGGTAGTTTGATGTCTGCGAGGGACATCTGGTGATAGTGTTCAAGCCCATTTTTATTGCATGAATGGTACTAGTTTATTTCATATATATTATGTACATTTAGGTGATAGATCCCACAGCTCAACGCAAGTGTTGTGGGATATAGGTAGGCAGCATCTTGGGTTAGGGGATACTCTCTGTCCTCACACACCCCATTTAAAGAGATTCCTCTGCCGAGCGGTGCCCCCCCATAGTACTGTGAGGTATTGCAAAACTCATGATCTTCTCTTGCCCCACAAACACCTTTAAATGGGAGACCCAAAATGGGTGCACACACATTTCTACATTACTGTGCAGTCTTTACAGCCACACCTACACTTTTCCTCCTAAGTATATATATTGTAATTTATAAGGTTGTAAATTGTGACTTGGTCCGCAATTGATATGGACCGTGACTTATTTTGGTTGGCAAGGTACTGGTATTGATGGATACCGTAATGAAATTGACGGATTCTTTGATCTGATATATTTGCATGTCGGTTATAAATAGATAAAGGTTTAACATATTTGGGATAGTAGTCTATTATGAAGTGATCCTCTGGATCCAGAGATTCTATCTTTAGTTTTAAATTGATAATTAATTAGTTTTAAATTGATAATTATTAGTTTTGTAAAAATTGGTCGTTGCCAATATACAGCAGTTTTACATAGTGGAGCCACCTCGATGGGCCGAAGTGGCTTATAAGGGCGTATTTGCTCGTACATATATTAAATGGTTATATAGTTTTTATCCTGTACTAATATTATTATTAAGAATGTATACATATCCTTTGTTTAATGTGTGTGTATTTTTGCTGTATATTATTTTTGAACGTATATTTTTCCTATATAGTTCTTGAATTTTTTTTCCCTTAACTCTTCTTAACAGAATGATGTAATGTGTTTATTTATTCTTTGGTTGTATATGTAAACGATATTAAGGAATAACAGGAGATGAGAATATATACCAATGGCTGGTTACGCCTTCTAAGCCGACTGACGGGTTTCTAAGCAACTGCCAGGAATATCTGTATAGGCAATCTGGCCGCTCAAACGATTTATTATTTACATATATATATATATATTATATAATATCTATATATATATATATATATATATGCCATTTACGCCTTCTAAGCCGACTGACAGAATTTTAATTAACCCTTAGGTGCCAATGAATCCCTGAGGAGTCATTTATGTTTGTCCCTTCGTGGGCACCTAAAATATTATTTTATCTATTTAGTGGTCATATCCTATTCGTATTTGTACAATTTACTCCCTCAAATCCTAAATTGGTCATTGCAAAATTCTTAAATGGTTCATTAGTGACGTCGAAGTGGTCATTTCAGTAACTTGTTTACAAATTTACAGAGCACCACCTTCTGCCGAATAATAAAATGATAATAACACAAAAAACTAAATTGCTGAATTTCTATACAAACTAGTCATTTAGAGGTATGAAAAGGCAACGAGGTTATTATAAAAAATAAATGTATAATTAGCCGATGCTGACGAGACTTTCAACTTGATGACTCCTCAGGGAAACACTGGGACATAGCGATATACAAATTTCGATAAAAAATGCTTGCGTGTTTTATTACTTATATTATATATATAGATATATATATATATATATATATATATATATATATATATACAGTGCCCGCGAAAAGTATCGATCACCCTTGAAATTTGTATTTTTTACATAAAAAACAATGTTTAAATGTATACTAACCTTATATTAGTATTTTGTCATCTGTCCTTTGGTTTGGATGACTTGTTCTAGACGTTTTGGCATGGATTTAATCAAGTTTTGACAAACTTCCACTGATATTTCCTTGCACCATACTTTTTTGATGGCCTCTTGTAATTTTCGACTGAGCCAGTGTCGTGGCATTCAACCTATTTTTATTATTAGCCACAGATTTTCTATCGGATTGAGATCTGGACTATTACCAGGCCAATCCAAAATATCAAATTTATTGTCAGTAATCCATTTTGTCACTATTTGGCCCTGTGACATGGTCCACCATCATGTATGTATGTTTTTGTCCTTTGGATTGCCATTGCCATTGGAAGTTTATCCTGTAGCATTGCTAAATACCGTGCACCATTCATAGTTGTGTTCTTCGGAAGAAAAATATAAGTTTCCACGCCCATAGTAACCGAAACAACCCCCCATCACACTTGGGGTGTTTCATTGTCTTTAGGGTGTATTTAGGGTCCATCCTATTTGAGCCAATAGGCCGGCGAACCTTTTTTGGACAACTTCTGAATGTCAAAAATGTCGACTCATCGCTAATAAAACCTTCTTCCAGTCATCAACAGTCCAATGAATGTATTTTTTTACAAAATGCGACACGTTTTACGCATTTTTCATTAATGAACGGTTTCTTAGCAGCATGGCGAGATGGTAATCCGAGTTCTTTTTGGAGCCGCTCCTGGATAGTTCGTTCAGAACACCAGATAACAAATTATTCATATTAAATTTTATTTCTTCGCAGTTATTGTTGGGTTTTCAATACTAAACGTTTCATAAGTTTGTCTGTTCGCGAATTTGTTTTTCTCGGTCTGCCAGATCGTTTTTTAGGGACTGGCGTGGTTAGGCCACCATTGTTCTTAGCCCGTGAAACCCATAAATTAACGGTACTTTGGGATATGTTTAATTCCTTAGCTATCTGTCTCTGTGATTTCCCACATGCATGCAAAGCAACAATAGCCCTCGACAATCACTCTTAAGTTGTTTTTAGCACACATTATATAAATTTTATTTACACCACTTTCTGTAAAAAAAAAAAAAAATATCAAGAAATTTACACAAACAGTGAAATCTGACAAATTTGAGACACAGCCACCCGCAACGAAGGCTACCAGAACACTAATTTGAGAATGCGTTGGATAGCTCTCATATCAGCGAGCAACCTCAAAGTTACCAGATGTCGCTAGAACAAATAGAAAGTGAATTACGTGTCTCTGAATATCAAGGGAAAATATTGTATTTTCTTGAGTGATCGGATACTTTTCGCGGGCACTGTATATATATATATAGTTTTTCTCCTTTTAGGAATGGATGTAAAGCGATTTTACGGCAATGAAATAATACACCATTGATTTCTGCGTGATGCTTTTGCCGATTTAGAAGGAAGTAATTCAGTGAGTCATGCAGATACTGTAATAACTGAAGTTCCTGATGGAGGCGGTGGAAGTGATGAAGAAATGGAAAATGAAGAAGAATTACGAGAAACATCTGATCTTCCACAAGAAATACCTGCTGAAGTTGACATTATGCTGTCAGATTCTGAAGAATCGGACACAGAAACACTTGAAAATGTAAGAAGTGCTCGGAGGACGGAGACACCTAAGTGGCAAAAAATGAATATTGAAGTCAAGGAAAAGAAAAGTGTGGGCCAAAATCCAAATGTATATGCATCTACAAATTTATTAAGTAATTTTCCTGAGTTATCGACAGCTAGTGAATGGGGCATTTTTATCAGTGTTTGATGAGCTTCTAGATCTTTTGGTCCAAAAAACAAATCGTTATGCGCATAATGACAAAAATTGCCAAAGTTTCAACATTGAAAAAGAAGAAATGTGTAATTTTATTGGACTAATATTGCTTTCTGCATACAATCTGCGGACAAATGAAAAGGACTACTGGAGCCGGGCAAAGGATTTAGAATGCCCAGTATTTGCTGAAACAATGAGCAGAAATCGCTTCCAGGAAATCAAGACATTTCTACATGCTGCCAATAAAAGTAATCTGTGCAATAACAAGATGGCCAAGGTTATGTCATTATACAATCTGTTAAATAAAAACATTTCTCAATTTTGAATTCTTCATGAAGTTTTGAGTATCGACGAGTCTATGACTCCTTACTTTGGACGTCATAGTTGTGAACAGTACATACGTGGGAAACCGATCAGATTCGGCTTCAGATCTTGGGTACCTGCCAGTTCTACAGGGATGCCTTATAAAATAACTTTGTATGAGGGGCAGACACCTAATAAGCCCTCCATCAATGAACCATTGGGAACTCGTGTTAATACGGTGTTATAAAAGATTGTATCTCAGCATGTAGGAATCCAAAAGATCACCACTTTTATTTCGACAACTTCTTTACTTCGTACAACATAATATTGGAACTCAATAGCATGGGAGTTAGAGCTACAGGCACAGTGCGGCAAAACCGAACAAGATTCTGCTCAGTCCTAAGTCAAGCTGTAATGAAGAAAAAACCAAGAAGATTTTATGACTACCGTTCAGCGGGCAATGTTGAGATTATTACTTGAAACGACAATGCTGTAGTAACTTTCTGCAGCAATGCCGAAGGAGTTAACCCACTTGGTCAAACTAAACGTTGGGTCAAAGGAAAAGGGAAGGTCAATGTTCCACAACCTGCTGTGGTAGTCTTATAATGAAGGAATGGGTGGTGTCGATTTATTTGACAGATCTCTTTCTGATGATCGACCTAAAATCCGTGGCAAAAAGTGGTACTGGCCACTAATTATTGGTGCGATCAATATGGCAGTAATTTATTCCTGGCGTTCGTACGAACTTTCATCTGGAGCCTCCATCTCTAACAAGGAATACAGGCGAACTTTAGTGCAAATTTTACTTCAACAATGTAAACCAAAACCGAGACCTCTAGCAGCATCGTTGCCAGAAACAAGAGGAAGAGGAGCTAGACCCCCTGCCCACAGAAGGTAGAACTGACAACATAAAGCACTATCCATCATCACTCACTACTTCCAGGCGATGCATTCTATGCAAGGAAAACAGCAAAATTCAGTGCACAAAATGCGCTGTGACATTACATCTGCAAACTTGCTGGCAGCAATATCATGAGAAAAAATAATCCTAATTTTATTATTTTCTAATTATGTATATTTTATACATTGTCATTATTTTTTAGTTTGTTCCTTTGTTGAAAGACTATAATAATTATGTCCCAATGACTCCCTAGGGAATCATATATATATAACTCATATAATTATTGAAAATGAATATATTCATATCGAAGGTTGTATAACTATGCGATATAATGTTCAACATTAAATTTTAAGAAAATCAGACACGATTAAAAGCATTTTGGACATGCTGGGCTAAGCCAACTGTCAAGAATATCTGAATAGAGCAATCTGGCAGCTGAAAAGGTATATATATATTTCGAGTTCTAAGCCAAATGATGCTACCCTGAGCTCCCATTATGCATCTGGATCTTCCAGTTGTAGGATGCTCTCTCTCTCTCTCTCTCTCTCTCTCTCTCTCTCTAGTTCGGGTTGGGCCTCGGTCACTAGCGGGGTTCCTCAGGGTTCCGTTTTGGGGCCACTGTTGTTTATCATTTACATAAATGATATCGACGGTGGCATCGTCAGTAGGATCGCCAATTTCGCTGACGACACGAAGCTTGGGGCCAATGTTGGGACGCCAGAGGCGATCGAGCAACCGCGTGCGGACCTACGTAGGATAGGACAGTGGTCCGAAAAATGGCAAATGCCGTTTAACTTGGGTAAATGCAAGGTGATGCACATTGGCTACGCCATTCCCAAATCGGACTACTCGATGTTGGGAAGTAATATCGAGGCCGCTGATTTGGAAAAGGACTTGGATATGCTAATTAGCAGCGACCTTAAGTTTACCAAACAGTGCGTAGAGGTGGAAAAGAAAGTCCAGAAGTTGTTGGGTTATATCAGGAGGCAATTTCGATTTCGGAATAAGGAGATTGTGCTCTCTCTGTACAATTCTATGGTTCGGCTGCACCTGGAGTATGCTGTACAGTTCTGGTCGCCCACCCTCAGGAAAGATATTGAGAGGCTGGAGCGAGTGCAGGCGAGGGCCAGAAAGTTATTTCCTTCCGTTTGGCATATGGGCTACAATCGACGTTTACGCGCCCTGAATTTGTTTTCGCTGGAAACTCGGAGGCTGCGCGGTCAACTCATCGAGGTTTTCAAGTTCTTATGCGGGTTCAACAATGTCGATTTTAGAAGCATGTTTAGTTTAAATGATAACCCAACTCGCAACAATGGTTGGAAGTTGGATTTGAAACGGTTTAGGACTAGTGTGTGTGGGAATTACTTTACCTTCAGTATAAGATCGGTGGCACGTGGAACAGGCTACCTTCAGAAGTTGTGAACAGTTCTTCTGTGGATCTGTTCAAAAGAAGGTTAGACCAAATCTTGCACACTATTTGAGGGTGACAGAATTTTTCCCTGGCACCCGTTGCCATTGGTACCTCTTCGGTATGGGCCGCAAGGCCTTTTGAGGTATTACTTTTCCTTGTAAATCCTTGTAACTCTCTCTCTCTCTTTCTCTCGTACGTTAGGTATACCCCTTTGGGGGGTGAGGCCGTCCCACCTTCTCGGCACCCTGTGGGGGGGTGGGGGTTGCACTGGGGGAAGGGGGTTGGCACCTTGCAACAAGGGGGTGTGGTACTGGCACTCATTCGATCAACATTGCAATGCTCTGCACTCTCTCCTTTTGCGGCCATACTACTAGGCGTCTCCCAATAACTTTCCAGCTAGGGAGTCTGGGGGAGTGCAGATTTATATATTATATGCTAAGCTTTTAATTGATTATCTACTATCATTTTAAAACTTTTTCCAGTGCCAAATGACCAACTATCAAAACATGTCATTCTATGGTATGATTTTACTTACATCAATACACTCATTAAACATGTGTAAATATATTTTACTGCGGGATATTTTGTATCAATGACTTTTTAAAAATTTATCTTAAAGGATTCTTTAAAGAAATCGTGTTCAATTGCAAAAACTTTCAAAACTTTCCAGATTTACGATGTGTGCAAAAAAAAAACAATACGCATGTGAGTATAATGCGTATGCCTAGTTACACCCCTGCCCACAATGACTACCAAATGAAAATGAAAATGAAATGAAAATGAAAATGTTTATTGGCAGACCGTAGTCCATATGACAAATATTAATAATACAATGACAATTTACATAGTAAGGATAGAAATATATACAAATAATGAGAAATAATACAGTAATGTCCAAGTTAAGTAGAGCTACAGACAAACGTTTTCGTACCATGAATTCCATAGTTTAGAAGACAAACGGGAGGACTCGTGGATAGCTTGTATAATCAGATTGGTTGATTTTTTAATTCTTTGCATTAGACTGTAATTACCGTATTGAGCAAGTCTTGTTACATTCGGGAAGCACAGGACATTGCGGATAGCAAACATTTGCGAAGCTGAGCATCTCGGAGGTAATTTATGTAGGAGTCTAAAAGACCTGTTGTACAGCAAATTTAGGGTTCTGCCAGAATCTTCTTTATAATTCACCCAGAGTTGCTGTCCGTATATTTTACTGCAGAAAGTACGAAAGACAGTGTCTTTAGCTTCACTTGTACAGAACCGGAAGTTCCTTATACTGTAGTTATAGTCATATTCGCTTTAGCACAAAGGTTTCGAGATTGTTTTCTTATATCTGAGTCATCACTCAAGGAGCTGGTAATAGTTTGACTCAAATACTTAAACCCTTGTACTTCCTCAATTACTTCACCTCTCATTTTAAACGTAATATCAGCTGGCTGATTACAACTCTTAGGATGGAATTGCATAACCTTAGTTTTTGTAACATTAAAATCAAATGTTCCAGTGAAATTACAGCATACCTGTATACCTGTATGTTGCCCTTGTTTTTCATGCGAAGGGACTTTGTGGCCACCCTGTATATGAAAAACTAACTACAAATTAAAAATATTTACACATATGCAATAATTAAAATTGCCCCTCTTTTTCAATTAAATTAACTTTACTCCTGATCGTGTATTTAATACAAAAATTCGAGGTCCACATACATGCGACGAAACGGGTAAAGGAAACTCATTTTCTTACGATGTTGGGGTGAGTGTACCCGAAGGAGGGTCGCCTTTAGCCCGAGCAATATCGGAGAAAGCGACCCACTCAACCCAACTCAGGAGCCAGCAGGCGGGAGCGAACCAGAGCCTCACAATAAATGACTTACGAATATGCAATAATCGAGATATAACCTTTCCAATTTAAGATATATATTTTCCTTAAAAGTTAACAACAACGAACGGTGAACGAAACTGAATGATCGTCACAATACAGATTTTTGTTCGTTGATCGTCGTTAGAAATTAGATTTGATTTAGTTTTACATAGAAAATAAATTAAAATTAAAATTTAAATTTGAATTAGTATTACTGTATATATACACACACACACACATCGTTTTGACATAATATACTGTAGATAGGTAGATAGATAGATAGATGTTAGTTTAAGTGTGTTTATAGACACATTTCAAAATAGGGGCATTGTATTGAAGGTGAGAAAATTGGGTGCTCTTCCAATACGTGCTCTACCGTAAAATGTACATTCCAATATGTGCTAACTAACGAAAATATCACGACCTAACCTAACCAATCGTTAGGTCAATTGTACGCCCTTGACGATTGGTTAGGTTAGGTCGTGATATTTTCGTTAGTTAGCACATATTAGAATGTAAATTTTACGGTAGAGCACGTATTGGAAGAGCACCGAAAATTGTAATTGGCTAAAATGGTAAATATAATTCGGTTTAATTCGTTAATTACAAATTTTACGTCTCTTATAAATATTAATTGGCAGTTTTTATCTTCTGTTCATTATTATTTAAATAACATTTTAGGACATTGGCCAAGTTTACAATCCTAAAGTTTACACCTTATTTTCATTAACTTCTCTAAATATTTGGGTTGAAGGTCATGAATACACACTAAAATAGTCGTCTCTCGTTTTCTTTTATGCTTGGTATGCCTGCTACCCATATCTACCCCAATACAATACTCATTCGGTTATCTGTGACTGAGGGGAGGTTCATGATCACGGATAACCAGATTTCACGGTTAACTCAGTATATCTCGCTGGCGGGTGAGTGGTGCAACCGCTGCTGCTCGCCACCACTGACTAGCTTCCCATCTTGCGCGCCACCTCACACAGCATTATTATTACAGTTTAATATACAATTAAGTACTTTGTACTCACCGCAAGACGCGAAGATATGCGAAGCCACAAGCCCACATGCGTATTTTATGAAGCGCGGAGAGACACTGACTGAATCGCGTTGTGGTGGGCTGGCGGGAGGCGAGCCGTAAATGTAAAGACTGCGGCCAATCACGGTTAACTCGGTCTCATGATCATGGATAAGCGCACAATGGTCACAATTAGTAAATCACGGATAACTCGAGTCACGGCTGAATGAATCACGGATAACCTCGTGGGTACTGTAAAAGGTAAATTAAACAAAAACAAAACATCTTTATTGCGGATCATTCACAATCCATAGCCACTTAACCTAACATACAAATACAATCTTACGTATTATACACTGAACGTAATACAAAAATAAGGCCAACATAGCCACTTAACCTAACATACAACTACAAAAATAAGGCCAGCATTGTCGTGAACGGTTTATTATTTTATCTTTTCTTCATTATTTACTTATTTACTTACGCTTCTTCCTACTTTACTATATCTCTATTGCTCTTTATTTCATTTAACGCTTTGTTTCTCTACACTCTTTTTGCCGTATCGTATATATATATCATGGTAGCGCGCCTAGACCTGACTCTAAAAGACCGTTACAAAACGAAGGGGGGAAAGGTATAATAATACTCTTATTTAACACTTATTACGTTTTATTAATTTCGAAAATGGTTTAGTTAATTAGGGGTATGCGAGTATGAAATATTACTAAATATATTTCGGTCGGAGAGGGCACAAAACAATTTAACTTTAAGATCACATCGCTCTAAATCTTACGCGTATCGCGTCTACCTCAAGACTGAAAAACCGTTATAGGTATAGTCCACTCTCCGGGCCTATTTAGGATTACCAACCCTACCCATTTTAAACAATTCAAATTTAACAACCATGCTTTATCGTAATCATCACAATTTTTAGTAAATTTATATTAAACATTATCTTATTTAATTAAACAGAATTTTATAATCTTAACTAAGCATTACTACACTCGCATCACCCCCTTGAAAATAAGTTTTTCCATTAGAAAAACTTATTAATATCGTTTAACAATGCAATATTCAAAGTTTAGAATAGACAAGAAATAATAGAATGACAATTCCCATACATATATTGTATCATATTATAAAACCGGAAACTTTATAATTTTCACATTTGCATAAAATAACATTTCACTCTAATAATTAAATTACAACCTGTAACTAATCTATACATGCCAAAAAAAATAACAGAAAATTTTCTTACAGTGGCTACACAAATCTCAAGTTCACAATCTATTCCCGCGATTTCTCATCAACGATCGCTTTACATTCGAAACAATTATTTATAGTTATACAGTTACTATCAGGGCAACATAGAAAAAAAATAAGAAAAAGTTTACATAAAATACTGACCAAGAGCGCACATACTATTTCACGAAAAACAACAAATATGGGCAATAATCGGACCCTTTTCACTTATAATTTCATTAGATAATAATCAGTACATTTGTTTGCTGGACGTTGTTTAGATGACACTCCGCACGCTGACAACGGATTTCAATTTTCAATCGCAGCTCTCCTGCTCACTTCGCTAGAATGCAAGGGATTGCATCAATCAATATGCAACAGGGCAGCACGCTATAATGGTTCCGCTCTCTCTCCAATGGCGAAAAAAAAAAAAAGAGACGTCCAACTCTAAAAGGATCAGGGGGGGAGATATCTGAAAGCGGGACCACGCGCTGGAATTGGACGGAATTTGCAATTCTAGAAGTCGATGAAGAAACTCGCCTTGTCTCATCTCCACTTTTGTCGGTGAACGCTGCTCTTCCTACGTCCAGCTGAAAGACTCTTCCACTGGCAACAATCAAACGATGACTCCGCCGTAGGCCGTTTCCCAACGAACCTACTGTATGTCTGTATGGACAGTACAGTCGTAGGCGCCCGTTCAAGCTCTGGCTTGTCTACCGCGCGCTTTGTTGACACATATTTAGCGAAGCATTCGAGCAACGTGACCAGCTACTGCCCGAAAAATACCAGTAGACCATCTTCGATCGAAACTTTCGTGTACCAAGTCCCTGCACACGTAAATTTCTCTTCTCTTCCGGAACTGTCCTGCGCCAAGTCCCTGCGCATTCGGTTCCTCTCTTCTCTCTTCTCTTCCGAAACCATCCTGCGCCAAGTCCATGCGCATTCTGGTTTCTCTTCTCTCTCTCTCATTGGTGATCGATCACCTATCCGGTCGACTAAACTCACTTGATGGAACTCGGATTCAACTTGGTTGACCCCAAACTGAGTCTTGCAATTTTGAAAAAAAAAGTTTATTCTAAACGTGTTTCTGTACTGCTTATCATTTCATATTTAATTTATCAAATTCTTTCGACAATTCACTTCGAAATACTAACTACACATTTGCTCTGGCCAAATTCACGGAAAAAAAATATAAAAATTTTCGCAAAAATTTAATCAAATCTAGTTACCAATAAGGTCACTTATGGCAGTCACAGCAGAGAAGATAAAAAAAAGTCATAAAACGCTAAACAAAATTGTACAGTATAAATATAAAAGCGCCCATACATAGTAACTGTTAGTATAATTTAAGAATTATTATTGTTCAAACTATCGTCAGAAATCACCTCAATACCTCTAAATACAAAAGACAAAAATGAACCCCAGAAACTTCATGTCATCCATTCTCTGACAATCATGAACCCTCTTGCTTTGAGGAGGAGCACACAGACGCCACAAAAACGTTACTGGCTATCTAGGAGGCTCCATTTCCGAGTGTACACTTGAGTCAATGTTTCAAATGCACTAGTTAACTCCGACTGAAGGTTTAAACAATAATAATTTTCTAAACAGTTATTAAAAAGTAAAAAAAATTTAAATATTACTACCAAAAATTATTTTAATACAGTAATTCCAACTTGAAACGTCAAATTCATAAGAATTGAACTTGCAATTCGCAAATTACATCTGAGATACAACTCTCTCCTTCAACAGAAACCTCAGTATGGTTTTCAAATCACAGAAATCTCAGTAATTTATCGTTTCCAAGTGAAAATACAAATTTTTATCGTTATACTAAATAAGAATAGATCATATGTACTAAAAAAATACACGCACCCACTGTAAACAAAACTAAAACATTTCCTAATTGAGAGCGGTCGCTTTGTTTGTAAGCGAACCTCTATACAAATATCCCTAACCGAATGAAACTGCATTATATCCTAACATAATTTCGTAATATTTTCCATGCAAACGCTCAAACTAAAAAAAAAGGACATTTTTCATTTCTAATTCCAAATTAAAATTTCAAATTAAAACATCCTTTTTAGAATACAATCTAAATTTGAACTAAAAATTTTACCATTGTCATTGAACTGGAAAGAAAAATAAAAATCGGCCTTGTACAAATAAAATTGATTATTGAATGAATTCATAAAACGCAAAGAAAATTTTCTACACAAATTTCTGTAATGCCAAAAAAAAATTATAATTACCAGATTTAGTAAAATGTGTACCGTAACTCACATTGGCCGCCAAAATAAAAATAAAATTTACTGCCGCCTTTAGGCCTATAATTAATAAATTCAATGTTATGCGTGAAAAGCACAATTTAGAATCTATGCATAACGTTTGTGCTTATTAAAGAAAAATCCTATGCTTATTTATGTTAAACCAATGAAAATTTTGTTAAATAACTAAAAATTTACACTGAATAGACATACCGTAATAACGGTTAATCTCCGAACAATATTTTACGATAGGCCTACAAGAAATTCTTCTTAAGTACGATACAATAGCCATTTTACCAAATATGTCGGAATTGTCGTGAAATAAACGAAAGAAACAGGAAAAAAAATAGATAACCAGCTTACCTACCAAATTGTATATAATTAATGAGTAAAAAAAATATCCAAAACAACTTTTAGAAAATTTCACAACACAATTTAACACAATCCTATACGGCCCAATCTGACAATTTTTAATATCTTTAAGATTTATTTTTCGATTTGTCCCTTAACTGTAACGTAATCCTATTTTAGCGCGAAGCGAGCAAAGCAAAAAGCCCGTAAACCTATATTTACAAAATAATCCTATTATTATATACAGGCAATCGAAATATAATCAAAAATCTGCTAATGAAACCCAGAAAATTTCTGATGTTCATGAAATGGTTGTACTATATATGTATATATACCCAGAAATGCGATACAAATTTTCGCTAAAACATTTTTAAAGACCATATAAAACGTGTATCATACTGTATTCAAACTAACAATTTACTTACGTACAAATCATTATTCTTATTATTATGATTTTTACAATTATCACTAATTCCAAAAGTTTTAAACAAAAAGTAAAAAGGTAAGCTGAAAGAGTAGAGATGAGAAAAAAAAAAAAAAAGAAATTTGAGTCTTCAGGCAGCACGATAATTTTCAAACTATAGTATACCCTCTCCAACCGAAATGAACAAAATTTAACGTAATAATGACTCGCAATACTGAGTCGGACAACGAAAAGCAACGGAACTGGACGAAACAAATTGAATTCTTAGGCGCGAGTCAGGGACGCTATCGGACGCGAAGGGAAGCGCCATTTTTAATTTTTATTTACAATTAAATTTTAAGACATGAAAATCGAATTTTGCCTGCAAACGGGGTAAAATTTGCATTTAGATATTTTAATAATCGAAATAAAATATTCATTAACGCTATTTGTTATTATACCGGGTTTTAAGAATTTTAATGGAAATACTAACACGTGGGTAAGCCTCACAAAATATGATGTAAGATCACCGCTAGCCACCAGAATGTCGTGAACGGTTTATTATTTTATCTTTTCTTCATTATTTACTTATTTACTTACGCTTCTTCCTACTTTACTATATCTCTATTGCTCTTTATTTCATTTAACGCTTTGTTTCTCTACACTCTTTTTGCCGTATCGTATATATATATCATGGTAGCGCGCCTAGACCTGACTCTAAAAGACCGTTACAAAACGAAGGGGGGAAAGGTATAATAATACTCTTATTTAACACTTATTACGTTTTATTAATTTCGAAAATGGTTTAGTTAATTAGGGGTATGCGAGTATGAAATATTACTAAATATATTTCGGTCGGAGAGGGCACAAAACAATTTAACTTTAAGATCACATCGCTCTAAATCTTACGCGTATCGCGTCTACCTCAAGACTGAAAAACCGTTATAGGTATAGTCCACTCTCCGGGCCTATTTAGGATTACCAACCCTACCCATTTTAAACAATTCAAATTTAACAACCATGCTTTATCGTAATCATCACAATTTTTAGTAAATTTATATTAAACATTATCTTATTTAATTAAACAGAATTTTATAATCTTAACTAAGCATTACTACAGCATAGCCATTTAACCCAACATACAAATACAATCTTATTATAACACAACTTAATATGCATATATAATCTTTGTTACATTACAAAAATAAGGTATTGTAAACCAGCACTTGTCTGAACCAAGACTGCCATACAGGTGAGAGGTACACGGTATCTGAAGACAGGACATTGCACAATAACACATTACAGCTGTTTTGGCCCCTAATAATGAAATTATATATATTCTTCCCGATTAACATTTAGCTGGTAGGTAGGTTACGCGTAGTAAACATAAAACTGGCACTGCACCACTTTGGTTCCCTACATAGCATACAGAAAATATTATTATAAGCAACAGAGAGTTTATTCATAGCAGCTTTTGTAGAGTTCCATGAAAATTAGATGTTTACTAGTTTCGTTTACTTATAAAAAAACGATTATTTAGCCAATGACGGTCCAAATCAGTCTGCGGAATGAGGGTTACAGTGACGAGCCCGCTATAGGCAATTTGGTTCGATCCAGTTCGGCTACACTTTTCCTCAGGTATTGAAGTAACCCCCGTCTCGTGGTACTTTCAAAACAAACGAAAATATCATGACTTAACCTAGCCAATCGTCATGAGCGTACAGTTGACCTAAAACTTTCAGGGATTTTGGAATGCCCGGTTATGTCAACTGTACGCCCTTGACGATTAGTTAGGTTAAGTCATGATATTTTCGTTAGTTTACTGTCAAAACAAACGAAAATATCATGACTTAACGTAACCAATCGTCAAGGGCGTACAGTTGACCTAACCGGGCATTCTGTTAACCCAGCGGTCTTCAACCTGGGCGATATCGGGCGATTTGAGCTTTTAGGTGGGCGGCAAGAAAATTTATAAAATTCTTGTAAAATTCAACAAAATTTACAATATTGTATGCAAAAAATGATCGAATGTTTCGTCAGTTGTGCCATGACAATGATGAACAATTTGTTAGGTTATTATTACACACAGAGGTCCGATGGCTCTCGAAGGGTGCATGTTTAACTCGTTTTGTTGAACTATATGAGAGCGTAGTGCAGTTTCTAGAAGACCAAAATGAAGTTGATCTTAGCCAAAAGTTAAAAATGATAAAAAATGATGCTTGTTATTTGGCAGGAATATTTAAGAAATGCAATGATTGTAATTTGCAGCTTCAAGGAGCCAATATGACACTCATGAACTGCCAAAAAGTTATCTCATTATTCATTGAAAAGCAGGATTTATTCAGTCACAATCTTTCAAAAAGGGAATTTCACCAGTTTCCAGAATTGTTATCTATTAAGGATGACATAACAACAATTGATACACAAAGGTTTATTGATCATCTTAATAAACTTGAAACGGATTTTGAAACTCGATTCAGTGATGTTTTAACCATGGAAGTATATGATTGGATGGTAAACCCGTTTACTGCAAATGTTACTGAAGCTGATGTAACATGTCAAGAGGAGCTATTAGAAATCAGACATGATGAGGAAAGCAAGGGAAATTTCAATAACGGTGGTTATATGCAGCTTTGGCAAAATAAAAAGATGTCAAATGTATATCCCAATATGTGGAAAAAGATTTTTAAATTACTGATCGCTTTTCCTACTTCGTACCTAGTTGAATCAGGTTTTAGTGCTGTGAATCACATTCTTACCAAAAACAGGAATGCTAAATTCGAGCCAAACATTCGGAATTTAGTTTCCAAGCATCAAGCACAAGGATCTCACTAAATTAAAGGTAAATGCATAATGTTTTATTATATAATATATATAATGTACCATACATAATTTTTAATATATGTTTGTTGGATTTTTAATTTTGGTGGGCGGTTGGCTAATTTATCTCACATAAAAATAGTAAAAGTGGGCGGTAGGCATAAAAAGGTTGAAGGGCACTGTGTTAACCTAACTGGGCATTTAGTTAACCTAACCAGTTGGTAGAGTCTAGAATTTGACGGTCCCGGAGCCATGACTCGTTTTTTTCCGCCAGCGGTCAAACCAAAAAGATCCCAGTACGGTTTAAAAATATATATTTTAAATTTGTTAAATTGCATATAACTGACTCACTATTTGTTTCTCTAAAACATGAATGTTATTTTTGAAATCCTCGATTAAAACGACAATAAAAAACAAGTAATGTTAAAAAATATTACAGGACGTCAAACCGAAAAGATCCGAATTAGTTAAAACAAATTATATATCTAATATACTATTTCAGAAATGAAGCCTTATATATATAGATAGATATATATATATATATATATATATATATATGTAACAGTTTCTTTGCGCACACCTACAGGTCGCTACAATTGGAGTAGAACAATGCAGTTTTCACCATTCGATGCGTCTTTTTATTGTGCAGTGCCCATGCTAAAATAAAATTTCCTAACATAATTCCTTCCCCCCTTTTAGGGGTACAGTTCTTCCCATGCCTGTATACGCATTTTTTTAATTTTTCATTTTTAATCATAATTTTGGCACAAAATAAGTCAATATTTACTAAACATTTAATATCATTCGATTCACAAAAGATTTATTTATCGATTCAATTTTAAAAAAGTATATATTTTTAAAATTCATAAAGAACTTTTTGCAAAAAACTAAAAACAAACATGCCATTTTGTTTTCGGCAAAAATGCGGCGGGTGGCGGGTTCTAAAAAGAAAATATCTTTGTAGAACTTCTAGAGTGTCAATACACCAAATCATGAGTGAGGCAAGACGGTTTAATATTTTCACTCCACCCTAATATATATATATATATATATATATATATATATATATATATATATGCATGATATACACAGACCGTGCATGGAACAGGACTCTTCTGGGATAATTGAATCCACTATAGTCCGAATAAGTAATGGTAAATGACAAATACCATAGTTTTTCTTTTTCATGATGCAAGCCCGACGTGGGCAACGGGTCTCTCGCAAAGAGGTCCCATAAATATAGCATCCCTCACCAGCTATCTGCAAAGCAGACAGGATCCAGCTTTGGACATGGATCTAGGGTTTAAAGCAGCCTAGCCCAACTACATTTAGAACCTCAATATAAGTAAAACACTCGTTGCATTCACGTCGGATTGAATAAATCAAAGAAAAAGGGGGGTAACTAATATATTTTTAGCCAAAACCAAAACTTAAACCTCAACTGGCAGAATTGAGCGTCCACTTTTCAAGGCACATAACATGTCCGTTTCATGATGGGAATGAACTCAGAATACATATGTATTCGGGTGGCTCTTATATGTATAGGAAAAATTAAATATATAAAATTTGGGGGTCTCACACCCGCATTTTTTTCCTATTAATATAAAACGTCTACCATAGAAGTTTTATTAAAATCAATTAATATTTAATTAATGGTGCTTCATAAGCAGCCATTCCTCCGAGACCAAATTTACTATGATTTCAGTCCTAAAATGAAATATATGTTTAGTTCAATTCAGTGTCTAATTAATCAGTTGTCAATATCTATTTTAGTTTATGCTCTTCTTTAACTGCTGTTATTTGCCCTTATAGTGGAACGCTAATAAAAAATTCGTATATTTATGTTTCAATAATATAAATAACTAAACTTGAGGCGTGGTGAGGCACCAATAAGAATATTTATATTTACTCGAGATTGTGCACATTTTGTTTTTTTGTCAAATGGAATATATTGAGGGGGGTGAGACGTGAAATTTGCAATTTCGAAAAATAAGAACCACCTTAATATGTTAATCCTATATGTTAATCCTCCGTCTATGGCACTAGTCTGTCTCAATTCTTGGCCGTGTACTCTAGAGTACAAAAACTATAAAAAGAATTTACAAGTGTATATTACACTACAGACAAAGGCCAGAGGTGAGGTGGTAACCCGCAGGTACCGATGTGAGTAACGAACCCCTTTAGTGTCTAGGATAGGTTGTATACAATTTTCTACTCTTTTTGTTTAGGTTAGTTGTTTGTCAAAGTCCGTAACTCTTTATATATATATATATATATATATATATATATATATATATATATACTGTGCATATATAGGGCCAACCGTGTGTATATATATATATATAGGGCCTACAGTGTATATATATATATATATATATATATATATATATATATAAAACCTTTGGTTTTGCTTCCTCCCGAATTGTTCATTCTGAAAAGGTCAAACTTTTCACTCCACCTTAGACCTACAGTTTAACCACTAGGCCATATATACACACAGCGTGGTAAACAATGATTGCCCCCCCCCTGGCACAGATGAAATTAATAGCGGTACAAAAACCTGATTGTCGCATCTTTTAGACAATTTAATTCTACGTCTAAACAAAACCACTCAATAGTTGGTGTTGCCTCCTTGTGCTTGGCGAACGGCTTCAAGTCGGCAAAGGGTAGGAGGTGAGGAGAGACTCGAAAAGGTCAGTGTGGTACTCAAAATTTTGGAGGATTGTTTCGATGTGCTGCTTCATGGTCCAGCGGCAGAATCTTTCAGGATCCATCATTAAAGACCGAGTGGAATCCCTGATGCTTGCTGAACCACCAGAGTAGTATCCCCGCTTTTGGGGAGACAGACATGGATCAATTTGAAAACTTCTCCCCCACCATCCTTCATGACGGTCCTTCACCGTCCTTCATGACGGTCCCCCACCGTCCTTCATGACGGCCACTCCTTTATAAGGTGTCTTTCATGGTCTTTCAAAAAAAAAAAAATAAATAAAAAAAATTAAAAAAATTAAAAAGGGTTCACCTACACCTTCCTTCAAAAAAAAAATTCCTCATGAACCTTCACAGTCTTTCGAAACAAACAAACAAACAAACATTCGAGTATTTCTTACGCAGCGTTCCGGCACGTTCCTGCCAGCGTTCCGCCGTGTTCGTGGACCCGCTAGTTTTATCTTTCAGGAAGTGTTCGCGCAGAAGATCCATTTCTGGAGCATCAGGCTTCTGCTGATATATATATATATTAGGGTGATAGTTAAAAAGGTCGTAAATTACATTTTTGTGAATTTCATGTTCTCACCCTTGAAAATGGTTAGGTTGGTGGCAAAAATGATGTATGTAAAATTTGAACACATTATTTTTACTTTTAGAGGTAGCTCAATGAGGTCAAAGGTCACCAGTTCAATTCCGGCACAGAGCCTACCTTCCTTTTCTTTTCTTTCTTTATCAAATGTGCTGTATCACTGATATACAACAATTTATGGTAAATTAGAGTTAGTAGAGCAGAGCTTTCCAAACTTTTCACGTTGACGACACACTATTTAAGCATAAAAATTTTCATGACACATTAATTAATTTTTGTTAGCCAAGCCAAATATTCTGGGTGAACCAGATAAATGGGACCCATAAAAAAAAGCCAAATATTCTTAATATTTAATTCCTTTCATAAAAACTATATATCATTCGAAAGAGTAGAGTTACAAGTTTATTATGAAATATTTATTTTTTAAAATGACTCCTTTCAAATGTGCTCCATTAGTTGCCAAGCATTCCAGTGTTCTCGCTTGTAAGTTCTGCATCACTTTTGCAAGAGTGTGCGGTGGTATGGCCTGTATCTCATTTGTGATGGCGGCCTTCAATTCTTGCAAGGTCGTTGGGTTATTTCTGTAGACCCTACTCTTTAAATATCCCCAGAGATAATAATCTAAGGGAGAAAAATCCGGAGACCTTGCGGGCCATTCAACGTCTCCAAATCTTGAGTTTAACTCGCCTGGAAACGTTTGACGCAAAACTGCCATGCAGTTCCTCGTGGTATGGCAGGTAGCTCCGTCTTGTTGGAACCAGTGGTTTTCAGACAAAGATCTCTTAATTTAGGAATAAGGAAATCGGTCAACATTTTTTCGTAGCGATCACCATTTACAGTGACCGTGTTTCCGGTGGAATCCTCGAAAAAGTACGGCCCTATGCTCTGAGATGCAGTAAGACCACACCAAACAGTTACACGCTGACTATGCAACGGGACTTCGGTAATATTCAATGGATTTTCTGTTGCCCAGAAACGACAATTTTGTTTGTTTACAGTTCCATTCAAGTGAAAATGGGCTTCGTCTGACATAATCAACGTTGCTAGAAAATTGGTGGTGTCATTTACCTTCTGTTGGATCCATTGACAGAATTGTCGTCTTCGTGCGAAATCTCCATCGTTTAGTTGTTGCACTGTTTGAATTTTATATGGAAAGAGCATTAAATTTTGCTTGAATATACGGTGTGTTGTTCCATATCCAACTCCTAACAGCTGAGAAGCACGTCTGATGCTTATGTTAGGATTATCCTGTACAATTTCATGAGTTCTGTTAATGATCTCGTCTATCCTTGCTGTGCGCACTCTTCCAGTTGGTTTTTTTTTCCAATGCTGCCAGTTAGGGAAAAATTTCTGACACACCGACGGATTACTTTCTTAGAAGGTGATTTTGACATCTGAAAATTTGTCTTGAAAGATCTTTGAGCTGAAACTACACTTCTTCCATGCTCATAATATTGCTCAGTTATGAAACGCAGCTGTTCCACAGTCCATGCAGTCATCTTGAAGGGTTAGTTTTAACTAACACTTTTATTTTGTTTTGTATCTTATCTTGTCTTGTATTGTCAAAACCTATACAATCCTCTACAAACTTGTAACTATCCTCTTTCGAATGATGCGTATGATTTTATAAAAGGACTTATACTTTAAGAGTTACAGGGGTTCTTTTGGGTCCCATTTCTCTGGATCACCCTTATATAATTTAAAATGTATAAAAAAAGAAATAATTACAATTGAAATTTTATTTAATTATTAAATTGTAAACTTTTGAGTGGAAATATAATAACATAAGTTTATAAAATTAACATCATTATTAAGTGGACGACTCTATCGATTTCAATCTGATAAAATATGTTAATAAAAATATGAATTGAATTTAATGAAAATTTTAGTTTCTCATTTTAATGGGACACATGAGCTTGATGTGAAGAACATATTTCTTTTATATTTGGGGAAATGTTCGATAAACATACCCGCATTTCGTCATCTAGCATTTTTAAACTTCCGCATTTCAGTGTCTTTAAGTTTGCCATAGTTGAAAATCCAACTTCACAAGTGTACGTAGTAGAAAACTGCAGAAGAATTTTTAATGCTTTTGTAGCTATATTGGGATGCTGTTCAGCAATAGAAATCCAGAAACTATCCAATTCACTTTCTTGATATCTCATCAATAAACACCGATTCTTTTTTATTTCAGCCAATTCTTCTTCTTCAATGAGTGAAAAGTTACTTGTTGCAGTTGAAACAAATGGATTTCTTATCCAATCGTATTCTGATATTTGGATATTTGGGAAGTATCCATGTATTCTTTCTTCTAGCAATGTCAAATGATCAATGATGAAAGCACTGATATCACCTTTTAAGCTGCACTCTGCGGTTTTGGAAAACATTCCAAAATTTCCCTCTGCCACTTTTCTTTTCCAGATTCTTATTTTGTCTCTCATTGCGCCAATTTTATCTACCGATGTTAAGATATTTTCTCCCTTTCCTTGCATGCTAGTGTTTATTTTGTTCAAATGTTCAAAGATGTCCGAAAGGTATGCCAATTTTGTGCACCAAAGCTCATTTTGAATTAAATCACAAAATTCAATTTTCTGATCCTCTTGAAAAAATTGAAGCATCATTTCTCTCAATTCGTATACACGACATAATACCCGACCTCTTGAGAGCCAACGAACTTCAGTGTGTAAAATAAGTTTTTCAAACTTTGCTCCGAACTCTTCGCAAATTTGAGCAAATTATTTTGATTTAAGAGGCCTACTTTTAATATAATTGACCATTTGAACTACCTTTTCCAAAACAACCTTCAATTCATTTCCAATGGTTTTCGCAACTAACGCTTCACGATGTAAAAAGCAATGTGTGGTTAAAATATTTTCATTCTCCTTTTTTGCCAAAGCTGTGAAGCCTTTTAATGTACCAGTCATTGAGGGTGCACCATCTGTGCAAATTCCTACACAATTTATCCATGGTAAATTCACATCTTTCATAAAATCATCTAAAACTTTAAATATATCTTCACCTCTAGTGGTCAAGGGAATTTTTCGACAGCATAAGTATTGCTCTATAATTCTGTTATTATGAATAAAACGTATAAAAACCAACAGTTGTGCAAACCCACTTACAGTACATCTGTTGACTCGTCTAGTTGTAAAGCGAATATTATATTATCTTTTACAAAAATGTCTTTCACTCGCATTTCAATATCTTGAGACATATCTTGAATGCGTCTTCCAATCGTGTTGTCTGCTAAAGGAATCTTTTTCACTCGTAACTCAAAATCGGATCCAAACATTGTTCGAACTATTGCACAACAGGATTGTTTTATTGTTGTTTCGCCAATCGTATGTAGCTCTTTGTTTTTAGCAATTATTTGAGCTACCAAATAACTTGCCTCTTGATCTTCATCTGACTTTTTCATTTTTTTTATAAATACTGTAGATTGCATCTTAATAGATTTTACAAGCTCTTTGAAATATTCCAGTGGCTTTTCTGACAAATGATTATGTTTGGAGGTAAAATGGCGCTTTAATTTATTTGGTACCATACTTTCATTGGCAAGTATATCTCCACAAACCAAACACTCGGGACTAGGATTTCTTTCGTCACCATACTATGTGAAACCTATTTTCATATAATCTTCACTATATAAACGAGATTTAGAAATTTTTCCTCTACATTTCTTACCTAATAATGCAGAACCTTCAACATTGGCTTCTTGAGTACTTTCATCTGCTGCCGGTACATTTTGTTGATCTTCATCGTTACTTTCAACAGTTTTCCTTTTCTTAATTAAAAACTTATCCATTTTACCGAGGGCCACTTTTAATGCACAGAATAACTTATCATAGTGTGATTTAATTGAAGAAAGAGCATGCAATTATAGTACCACGAAATTTCTTAGGAGTAATTCAATAACATGAAATTGTAATTCTACAGCTCTACAAACAATGTTTAAAATGAGTGAAACGCCATAGCAAGTAGCAACTCGCCCACTATACAGGGTTGCCAGACACTTTCAGGCCGTTGTAAATTTTTATTATTATATTTTTATTAAATTTTATAAAAAATTTATTATTATAAAAGCGGTTTCATTGCAGATTAAAATTAATATGATAAAATTGTAGATTGTTTGAAAAATAAAATAAAGATCTAGAATTCTAGATTAAAATTAGAATCCAGCGATTAACAATTAAAAAAGTTTACCATTAAATATTTATGTAAGTGTAAGAAAATGAGTGATTCAGAAGAATAACTATTTCAGATATCAAATATCAGATAATTTTTCAGTAGGTGGTTTATCTTGTAGCCGATTTTGTTGATACAAAAATCAAAATTTTCAAAATACAAAAAAATTGAAAATAATTAACTAAATTTGGCGACACACCTGGGAGGTATTGGAGACACACTAATGTGTCGCGACACACAGTTTGGAAAGCTCTGTTCTAGAGTGTCAATACACCAAATCATGAGTGAGGCAAGACGGTTTAATATTTTCACTCCACCTTAATATACAGGGTGGGCCGTAAGTTTCCATACATAGGAAAAATAAACATTTTTTTATGGACAACCATTTTTATTTATATAATATGCTCTACATGGTTGCCATTGTTTTGAAAACACATTTCAATACGTGTTCCCCACTGTTGATGAACACGCATTAGCACAGTTGACGTTATGCTTGTAATGGCGTTGGTGATACGTTCCTTTAGATGATTTATGTCTCGTATCTTTTCCTGATACACCATGGCCTTCAAGTGCCCCCAAAGATAGAAATCAAGGGGGGTGAGATCTGGGATCTGGGAGGCCACTCCACAGGACCACGCCGACCAATCCAAGCATCCGGAAACTGCTGCTGATCCAAATACCGACGCACGTGAAGACCATAATGAGGTGGAGCTCCATCTTGCTGGAAGTAAACTGGGAAGTTACCTTCCTCGTTTAGCAGGGATGGGAAAATCTCTTCTTGCAACATGTTAAGATACCTTTCGGCATTAAGATTTCCACTGACAAAAATTGGTCCAATAATTCTGTCACCCCATATCCCGGCCCACACCATCACTTTACGGGCACCTTGCATCTTCGTCGGACTCAGCCAGTTAGGGTTAGCATTACTCCAATAACGTATGTTTTGCCGATTAACCTCTCCATTGACGTAAAAATTTGCTTCATCAGTAAACAAGATCTTACAACGCATATTCTTAGGGTATCTGAAACATAAAAACAAACGTTTAAATTTTCCTATGTATGGAAACTTACGGCCCACCCTGTATATATATATATTATATATGTATTCGGGTGGCTCTTATATGTATAGGAAAAATTAAATATATAAAATTTGGGGGTCTCACACCCGCATTTTTTTCCTATTAATATAAAACGTCTACCATAAAAGTTTTATTAAAATCAATTAATATTTAAGTAATGGTGCTTCATAAGCAGCCATTCCTCCGAGACCAAATCTACTATGCTTTCAGTCCTAAAATGAAATATATGTTTAGTTCAATTCAGTGTCTAATTAATCAGTTGTCAATATCTATTTTAGTTTATGCTCTTCTTTAACTGCTGTTATTTGCCCTTATAGTGGAAAGCTAATAAAAAATTTGTATATTTATGTTTCAATAATATAAATAACTAAACTTGAGGCGTGGTGAAGCACCAATAAGAATATTTATATTTACTCGAGATTGTGCACATTTTGGTTTTTTGTCAAATGGAATATATTGACGGGGTGAGAGGTGAAATTTGCAATTTCGAAAAATAAGAACCACCTTAATATGTTAATCCTATATGTTAATCGTCCGTCTATAGCACTAGTCTGTCTCAATTCTTGGTCGTGTACTCTAGAGCAGGGCTTCTCAAACTTTTTTCACTTGCGACCCCTTTGGATCAGACAAATTTTTTCGCGACCCTTCACTCAATGTCATAAAAGCAATAGGTACTAACACTGTATATTTATGAAAAAAATAATTTTTTCAAATGTTTCTGCGACCCCCAATAATATTTACGCGACCCCCTGAGGGGTCGCGATCCTTAGTTTGAGAACAGTATCTGAAATATTAAAAGCTCAGTATGAATCATCTTTCAGTATCCCAAAAACTGACAAATTGATATGAGATAGAAACGAGTTCTTAGAAGAAGAACCACAAGGGGAAAGTATAACGGATTTCGACTTTACGACGGATGATATTACACAAGCCATAGGGAAACTAAAAACACACTCAGCGGCAGGACCGGATAAATGAATGCCACACTGATCAAAAACTGCAAGAATGCAATCGCTGAGCCCTATACTGGATATGGAGACGATCATTAGACCGGGAGAAATACCGGGCATCCTGAAGAGCGCGAACATAGTCCCAATATATAAAGGAGGAGATCGATCCGAGGCCAAAAACTATAGGCCAGTGTGCTGACATCTCATCTCACTAAAATATTTGAAAGAATATTTAGACAGAAAATCTGACTTTTTGGAAACTCAAAAAAATTCAATGATAACCAACACGGGTTTCGGTCAGGCAGATCATGCCTATCACAACTAATGGAACACTACAACAACATTATTGATTCACTTGAAAGTAATGAAAACTATGATGTACTCTACACAGACTTTGCTAAAGCTTTCGACAAGTGTGACCACGGAATCATAATACATAAACTGAAATATATGGGAATAACAGGAAAAGTAGGGAAATGGATATATAATTTCCTTAGTGAGTGGAGGCAAGTCGTTACAGTACAAGGAGTATCTTCATCAGAATCAGAGGTCCTCAGCTCGTACCACAAGGAACAGTATTAGCTCCACTACTCTTCATAATCATGCTAACTGACATACATGAGGACGTTACCAGAGACAGCACAGTAACATCCTTTGCGGATGACCAAAGATCAGTAGAAAAATAAGAAACCCAGAAGACATAGGATCTCTACAAACCGACCTAAACAAAATCTACAAGTGGACTGAAGACAACAATATGAAGTTTAACACCGAAAAATTTCAGCTATTACGGTAAGGAAAAAGAGGAGACCTAAAGTCCATGGAATATTATACCCAAATGGACAGAGAAATTCAGAGAAATTCCAGAGCAAAAGATTTAGGGGTTGTAATGACAGATGATGCGAAATTTGAAACAAAAATAAGATAGCAAAGAGCAAAGAGAATAACGGGTCAGATTGGGAACCTTTAAACGAAGGGATAGGAATGTAATGATTCCTCTACTGAAAACCATGATAATACCCAAATTGGAATACTGCTCGGTCTAACATCCCATATAAAAAAGAAGACATTAGACAGCTGGAGGGGATCCAAAGAAGCTTCACAGCCAAGATCAATGGGTGCAAAGAACTAAATTACTGGGAAAGGTTACGAGAACTAAACATATATTCACTGGAAAGGAGAAGACAGAGATACACCATTATTTACACTTGGAAAATAATGGAGAAACTAGTCCCTAATCTTACTCTGAATCCCATAACTCCCCAAACAACGGTGGAAAGTAGAAGCGGTAGACTGTGTCGTATTCCCAAGTTGAAGGAGCCAGGGAACATCCTTAACCCTGAAAGAAAATAGTTTTGTAGTGAGAAGACCAAAACTGTTTAATCAGTTGCCCAAAGACCTAGAAACACGAAGGGAGTTGCAGTGGAAATCTTCAAAAGAAGATTAGACGCCTGGCTCAGAACAATCCCCGATGAGCCGGGCGTACCTGGCTATGTGAGGTGGAGAGCACAAGAATCTAACTCACTACTTCACCAGGCCAACTTGAGAGGAGGGGCGACAAGCTTGACCTTCGCGAAATGAGAAATCATCGCGCGGAACCTTTGTATGGTTGTAAGGTAAGGTTAAGGTTATATACTGTGCATATATATATATGTGTATATAGGGCCTACAGTGTGTGTATATATATAGGGCCTACAGTGTATATATATATATATATATATATATATATAATAAAACCTTTGGTTTTGCTTCTTCCCGAATTGTTCATTCTGAAAAAGGTCAAGCTTTTCACTCCACCTTAGACCTACAGTTTAACGTGGAATCCGAGCTACGCCCCACCAGCAGCCCAGCGCCTTAACCACTAGGCCATATATACACACAGCGTGGTAAACAATGATTGCCCCCCCTGGCACAGATGAAACTAATAGAGGTACAAAAACTGATTGTCGCATCTTTTAGACAATTTAATTCTACGTCTAAACAAAACCACTCAATAGTTGGTGTTGCTTCCTTGTGCTTGGCGGACGGCTTCAAGTCGGCAAAGGGTAGGAGATGAGGAGAGACTCTAAAAGGTCAGTGTGGTACTCAAAATTTTGGAGGATTGTTTCGATGTGCTGCTCCATGGTCCAGCGGCAGAATCTTTCAGGATCCATCATTAAAGACCGAGTGGAATCCCTGATGCTTGCTGAACCACCAGAGTAGTATTCCCGCTTTTGGGGAGACAGACATGGATCAATTTGAAAACTTCTCCCCCACCATCCTTCATGACGGTCCTTCACCGTCCTTCATGACGGTCCCCCACCGTCCTTCATGACGGCCACTCCTTTATAAGGTGTCTTTCATGGTCTTTCAAAAAAAATAAAAAAAAAAAAATTAAAAAAATTAAAAAGGGTTCACCTACACCTTCCTTCAAAAAAAAAATTCCTCATGAACCTTCACGGTCTTTCGAAACAAACAAACAAACAAACATTCGAGTATTTCTTACGCAGCGTTCCGGCACGTTCCTGCCAGCGTTCCGTCGTGTTCGTGGACCCGCTAGTTTTATCTTTCAGGAAATGTTCGCGCAGAAGATCCATTTCTCGAGCATCAGGCTTCTGCTGATATCTATCTATATATATATATATATATATATATATATATATATATATATTTATATATTAGGGTGACAGTTAAAAAGGTCGTAAATTACATTTTTGTAAATTTCATGTTCTCACCCTTAAAAATGGTTAGGTTGGTGGCAAAAATGATGTATGTAAAATTTGAACACATTGTTTTTACTTTTAGAGGTAGCTCAATGAGGTCAAAGGTCACCAGTTCAATTCCGGCGCAGAGCCTACCTTCCTTTTCTTTTCTTTCTTTATCAAACGTGCTGTATCACTGATATACAACAATTTATGGTAAATTAGAGTTAGTAGAGCATAGTATAATACAAAAGAAGTGTTTAACAACATCAAAGCAGTCTGAGTCAATCAGCCAAAGTCTTCTTCAGGGCATAAGGGTATCGTCGTCGGTGTTCATGTACGACCTGAAGCACAAACTGCAGCTGTTCTTCATCTTTCGTCAGCAATCCACAGTACTCCTGTATAAGCGCCACGCCTCGCTCGGCGTGGTCGTTAATTAACAACGCTCAGGGTGTTCACCATGCGCTGGGCCAGCTGATAGCTCTGCAGTGTACTCCATAAGGCCGGATCTTCTTCTAGAAATGTGGTCGGAAGTTTCAGCAGCTCGAACAGCGATAGCGACCTCTTGGATACGAAGCTTGCCAGCTGCCGCTCTTTGACGGTCTTAAGATCTACTTGAGCTTTTTTATGTGGTTCCTCATCACTTGGATTACTCTCTTGAATGGTCTGGACCATAGTGTGCTTCTCATTGGCTGGTATATTGTCGTCGAATAGCGAGAGGGCGACAAGCTCTTCTAACAGGTACCATAAATTTGAGCTGAATTTATCAGCTGCGTCTTTAGCAATTATCGGGTGGACAGTTTCATATGCGACGAGATCTTTCATGAACTGTAGATCGTTGGCAGGAGCAGCAGCAGCACTTGTTGCTGTGAACTAGGGCTTTATGTACAGGCGAGCTGTGAAGACAAACGTCACTTAGACCTCGCTCTTCCCTTGGAGTGAGTCGGATCTGGGAGCGGAAAAGCCAGATCTTGATCGTGTAGATTAGTTTTGCCATCCAGCGTGCTTTATGGATAGCACCTGGGCCCCTGAAGCGCACACCTCGATCCGGTTTACCACTGAGGAAGATGAGGCAGAGTTCAAGCAGTTCTTGGTAGTCGTCTCTGAGCTGGTGCTTGGAAAGCTGGTGACGGATGAAATCAATTGTGCTTTCCTTAATATCTGAAAGCTGTGCGGCAGTTCTTTCATCAGAAGAGTCTTGATAGCGACTTTGGTTGATAGATGGCCACTGATCCTTGAAACGCTTGAAGATGCCAACATTGGGTGCGTTAGACTCTCCCATTCACTGCACAAAGACAGCACTGATGACAATTTCAAAGATATGGTGGCGACAAGCTAGGAAAAGGAGGTTTCGCCCCAGACTCTGTTCAATGCTTATGCAAGCTCCATTAATCCTTCCTGTATTTTAGCTGGTGGTGTCGAAGCTCATCGCAACTACATTTTTGTCCACTCCCCACTCCTTTAGCGAATCACAAACGGCCTTGGCTTGCGCTTCGCCGGTTCCTGATCGAATTTTAGCCACAGTGAGCAGCTGCGAGACCCCAACTCCTGTGATTATAACTGGGAGGCGTTCAATGTGCTGATTGTCAGTGATGTCGGTGAGAAGCTTCCCGTCCCAGTGCACCACCAATGGAACGTCTGCTTTGAACTCGTCCTTCAGCTTCTCAGCAGTCTTCTTTCGCTGGTTTCGCCGACTTTGCCTGATCGTTTCCCGATTAAGAGCAAGATCACTGATGTTATGACCGAGATTTTTACTGTTTCGGTGACAATCATCATTGCCTTCCTATCAGTAACTTTACATCGATCGAGTTTAGCTGTCATCCTTTCTGTGATGACCAACTTTCTTCCGCGCTTTGTTGTAGGCTTTTCGCTCGGTCCTGGCTCGCCATGTTCCAGAAATTCGGCTTCTGCTTCACTGCTCGAGCTCGATGATGTAAGGATGACAAAGTGGCCATCTCCTGCAAACAAAAATGTCAGTTTTTAGATAGAAATTAGGGCAGACAGAAATCCTAGCTACTACTGTATGATAGTGAAGCATTGTGTAAAATTTTAAATCTACAAAAGAGTACTATAAATTGAGTATGTAAATTTTACATTTACAAATATTTGTAAAATTTAAGTAAAACACTAGAAAAGCAAAAAGATACCTGTGAGGATCGTTGGTGGTGACGTCTTTCGTCTTCCTCCAGTCGTCTTTTCACACCGACTGTTTTCGTTCCGTTTTTCCTTTTTCCCACCCCACGGTGGGTGACCACACTCTACTCGATCTCCTGAAGGAAAGGAAAATGAACCTTATGAAAGCACGTTTTCTGATAGATTTGAAAAACAAAAAATGCAAACCAAGGGAATTTCAACCTTATGAAACATCGGTTAGTAATAGATTCAGGAAACAAACAAAGCAAGCCACGTGCACTAGCTTTGGTTTAATCAAATAATATAGTAATGAATAAAGTCAATAAATGAAATATATTCGTTAATGAATGATTAGTAACCGAAGTAATTTAGTTAAGAATGCACCAAACACTATTTTTTTTTTAAACTTCAACGAAAACCACTTATTCAAATGGTAACACTGGACACTCGATAAAACACGTCTGTTCACAAGGAAAGACTGATATATAATGGCTGATATATTATACACACTTATATATATATATGTATAATATATATATGTACACACACACACACACATATATATACAGGGTGTTTGAAAACTTTCTGTACAAATTGTAATGGGGGATAGGCAACACCAAGACAAACCCTTTTCGTCTATAAGTGTATGTCCGCTGACGTCACCATTCGGCGCGAGAGGGCGCCGCTGCAATTGGCTAAAAGGTGAAGTGGGCTAGACTCGCGCTTGCCGCGGGCATTCTTAAATCGGACGTAGTACGCGTAACATGGAGCGCTTCACGACTGCTGAGATGGCTGACATGCATATGGTGTGGGACTGCCAATGGAAACGGAAGAGCTGCTGTGAGGTTGTACCGACAGCGCTTCCCAAACAGACGTGTGCCAAAGGAAGAAATCAAGGCATGTTAAATCGGGCGATCTCGGTGGCCAGGCTACGGGCCCACCCCGGCCTATCCATCGGTCCCCAAAAGTGGCGTTCAGATAATCCCACACATTGCTGCTGGAGTGTGCTGGGGCCTCGTCGTGTTGAAACCACATTCGTCTACGAATAGCCACGGGAACATCTTCCAGCAGTTCCGGCAACGTTTCTTCAAGAAATATCCGATAAACCCGCCCGTCGTGTCGGGCAGGCAGCAGGTACGGCCCAATCAACTTGCCATGGACGATACCCCCCCAAACATTGACGGCGAACCGTTCTTGATGAGCATGCACCCGTGTAGCATGTGGATTTGCGTGCGCCCACACGTGAGAATTGTGCTTGTTAAACACACCCTCACGTGTGAAACAGGCCTCATCTGAGAACAGCACATAAGCCGGAAAATTAGGCTGCACCGCTGTCTGCTGCAGAAACCAGCGTGCGAATTCCACACGAAGAGGGTAATCCCGAGGTTGTAATGCCTGGACTCTCTGACGATGAAACGGATGTAACTGCTGCTCGTGCAACACTCTCCATACCAGGTCGTGGTTCACACCGAGGATACGTGCAACACCTCGCGTGCTTGCGCTTGGATTGTCCTCAAATCGCCGTAGGATTTCTTCTTCCATGTCAGGAGTGCGCACGTTTCTCTCCCGACAAGTGTCATGCATGTTTGCATGAAATGTTCCAGTTTCTCGCAGTCGCCGATGCAAATGCGCAAACGTTTGGTGGTTTGGCACGTCTGTTTGGGAAGCTCTGTCGGTACAACCTCACAGCAGCTCTTCCGTTTCCATTGGCAGCCCCATACACCATATGCATGTCAGCCATCTCAGCAGTCGTGAAGCGCTCCATGTTACGCGTACTACGTCCGATTTAAGAATGCCCGCGGCAGCGCGAGTCTAGCCCACTTCACCTTTTAGCCAATTGCAGCGGCGCCCTCTCGCGCCGAATGGTGACGTCAGCGGACATACACTTATAGACAAAAAGGGTTTGTCTTGGTGTTGCCTATCCCCCATTACAATTTGTACAGAAAGTTTTCGAACACCCTGGGGTGTTTGAAAACTTTCTGTACAAATTGTAATGGGGGATAGGCAACACCAAGACAAACCCTTTTCGTCTATAAGTGTATGTCCGCTGACGTCACCATTCGGCGCGAGAGGGCGCCGCTGCAATTGGCTAAAAGGTGAAGTGGGCTAGACTCGCGCTTGCCGCGGGCATTCTTAAATCGGACGTAGTACGCGTAACATGGAGCGCTTCACGACTGCTGAGATGGCTGACATGCATATGGTGTATGGGGCTACCAATGGAAACGGAAGAGCTGCTGTGAGGTTGTACCGACAGAGCTTCCCAAACAGACGTGTGCCAAACCACCAAACGTTTGCGCATTTGCATCGGCGACTGCGAGAAACTGGAACATTCCATGCAAACATGCATGACACTGGTCGGGAGAGAAACGTGCGCACTCTTGACATGGAAGAAGAAATCCTACGGCGATTTGAGGACAATCCAAGCGCAAGCACGCGAGGTGTTGCACGTATCCTCGGTGTGAACCACGACCTGGTCTGGAGAGTGTTGCACGAGCAGCAGTTACATCCGTTTCATCGTCAGAGAGTCCAGGCATTACAACCTCGGGATTACCCTCTTCGTGTGGAATTCGCACGCTGGTTTCTGCAGCAGACAGCGGTGCAGCCTAATTTTCCGGCTTATGTGCTGTTCTCAGATGAGGCCTGTTTCACACGTGAGGGTGTGTTTAACAAGCACAATTCTCACGTGTGGGCGCACGCAAATCCACATGCTACACGGGTGCATGCTCATCAAGAACGGTTCGCCGTCAATGTTTGGGGGGGTATCGTCCATGGCAAGTTGATTAGGCCGTACCTGCTGCCTGCCCGACTCGACGGGTGGGTTTATCGGATATTTCTTGAAGAAACGTTGCCGGAACTGCTGGAAGATGTTCCCGTGGCTATTCGTAGACGAATGTGGTTTCAACATGACGGGGCCCCAGCACACTCCAGCAACAATGTGTGGGATTATCTGAACGCCACTTTTGGGGACCGATAGATAGGCCGGGGTGGGCCCGTAGCCTGGCCACCGAGATCGCCCGATTTAACATGCCTCGATTTCTTCCTTTGGCACACGTCTGTTTGGGAAGCGATGTCGGTACACCCTCACAGCAGCTCTTCCGTTTCCATTGGCAGCCCCATACACCATATGCATGTCAGCCATCTCAGCAGTCGTGAAGCGCTCCATGTTACGCGTACTACGTCCGATTTAAGAATGCCCGCGGCAAGCGCGAGTCTAGCCCACTTCACCTTTTAGCCAATTGCAGCGGCGCCCTCTCGCGCCGAATGGTGACGTCAGCGGACATACACTTATAGACGAAAAGGGTTTGTCTTGGTGTTGCCTATCCCCCATTACAATTTGTACAGAAAGTTTTCAAACACCCTGTATATATATATATATATATATGATATATAACTTATGTTATAATGTTATAATGTTTCAGACCAGCAAAGACGCTAGGATCCACTCATGGCTGGTGTACCTAACTGTGTTCGCAATTGTGCATTGTGTATGTCCTCCGTGGTGGCGGAGGGGACCTACAATTTTACGTGGGTTCCGAACCACAAGAACATAAGAAATTTATGTAAGAACTGCCTGTACATTGGCAACGACCAATTTTTACAAAACTAAATAATTTTCAATTTAAAACTAATTAATTATCGATTTAAAACTAAAGATAGAATCTCTGGATCCAGAGGATCAAGTCATAATACTACTATCCACAAATATGTTACACTCTATATCTATTTATAACCGACATGCAAATATATCGGATCCAAAGAATCCAGTCAATTTCATTACGGTATCCATCAATACTAGTATCTTGCCAACCAAAAATAAGTCACGGTCCATATCGATTGCGGACCAAGTCAAAATTTACCACCATATACATTACAATATATATACTTAGGAGGAAAAGTGTAGGTTTGGCTGTAAAGACTGTATAGTAATGTAGAAATGTGTGTGTACACCCATTTTGGGTGTCCCATTTCAAGGTGTTTGTGGGGCAAGTGAAGATCATGAGTTTTTCAATACCTCACAGTACTATGGGGGCCACCGCTCGGCAGAGGAATCTTTTTAAATGGGGTGTGTAATTACAGAGAGTATCCCCTAACCCAAGATGCTGCCTCCCTATATCCCACAACACTTGTGTTGAGCTGTGGGAACTATCACCACCAAGCCTTAATTTTACTACCTTAAACTATACCCAATCTATCAACATATGCGTCTAATCGATTTTTAAACATGTTTATAGACGTGCTACTAATTACTTCTACTGGCAAACTATTCCAGCTATTTACTATTCTATGCGTAAAGACGCTAGGATCCACTCATGGCTGGTGTACCTAACTGTGTTCGCAATTGTGCATTGTGTATGTCCTCCGTGGTGGCGGAGGGGACCTACAATTTTACGTGGGTTCCGAACCACAAGAACATAAGAAATTTATGTAAGAACTGCCTGTACATTGGCAACGACCAATTTTTACAAAACTAAATAATTTTCAATTTAAAACTAATTAATTATCGATTTAAAACTAAAGATAGAATCTCTGGATCCAGAGGATCAAGTCATAATACTACTATCCACAAATATGTTACACTCTATATCTATTTATAACCGACATGCAAATATATCGGATCCAAAGAATCCAGTCAATTTCATTACGGTATCCATCAATACTAGTATCTTGCCAACTAAAAATAAGTCACGGTCCATATCGATTGCGGACCAAGTCAAAATTTACCACCATATACATTACAATATATATACTTAGGAGGAAAAGTGTAGGTTTGGCTGTAAAGACTGTATAGTAATGTAGAAATGTGTGTGTACACCCATTTTGGGTGTCCCATTTAAAGGTGTTTGTGGGGCAAGTGAAGATCATGAGTTTTTCAATACCTCACATTACTATGGGGGCCACCGCTCGGCAGAGGAATCTTTTTAAATGGGGTGTGTAATTACAGAGAGTATCCCCTAACCCAAGATGCTGCCTCCCTATATCCCACAACACTTGTGTTGAGCTGTGGGATCTATCACCACCAAGCCTTAATTTTACTACCTTAAACTATACCCAATCTATCAACATATGCCTCTAATCGATTTTTAAACATGTTTATAGACGTGCTACTAATTACTTCTACCGGCAAACTATTCCAGCTATTTACTATTCTATGCGTAAAAAAGTTTTTGGCAACTGCTGTCTCGAACCTTCTACTTGTCAACTTACACCCGTTATTTCTAGTCCTATTATATTGAGATATTTCGAAAAAGCTCTCTCTATCTACGTTATCGAACCCATTCATAATTTTGAAAACCTGGATTAGATCACCCCTTAGCCTCCTAGTCTCGAGTGTAGTCAATTTTAACTCCTTAAGCCTGTCCTCGTACGACTTTGACCTAAGCGACGGAATCATCTTAGTTGCTCGTCTTTGAACTCTTTCGATTTTGTCTATATCGTTGCGCATATGCGGATTCCAAAATTGGACCGCGTACTCCAAATGGGGTCTAACTAATGATTTATAAAGATGAACTATAATATCGCGCGATTTGTACTCAAAATTTCGAGCTATAAAACCTTACACTTTGTTCGCCTTATTGACCGCTGCTGTACTTTGTTTCGCTACTTTTAAATCACCAGTGACTATAACTCCTAAATCTTTTTCCTGCTCTACGCTTGTTAAATCTTTCCCTGACATACTATCGCAAAATTACCGTTACGCGAACCTATATGCAAAATTTTGCACTTATCAACGTTAAATCTCATTTGCCATGTGACTGACCAATCAACGATTTTATTCAGATCTTCCTGGATTTTACCTCTATCTTCGTCATTAATCGCCCTACCACCCAGCTTCTTGTCATCCGCAAACTTTGAAACTGTACTGACTAGGCCGACATCTAAATCGTTAATATATATAAGAAAAAGCAAGGGGCCCAATACAGAACCCACAGGAACGCCACTCGCTACATTAGCCCAACACGACTCCGCTCCATCAACGACCACCCTCCGTTTCCTACCTCGCAACCACTCTTCTATCCAATTTATTACTACACCTCTGATTCCATGAGCCTTAGTTTTTTCAATGAGTCTTTTGTGCGGCACGGTGTCAAACGCTTTTTGAAAATCTAAGTACACTACATCAACCGCCCGATGACTGTCGTAAACGTCAACCACGCTTTGAAAAAATTCTAAAAGATTAGTTAAGCAAAATTTGTTTCGTCTAAAACCGTGCTGCGTATTTCTAACTAGTTTATGCAATTCTAAGTGTTCGACTATACGATCCCTAATTATTGATTCCAGTAGCTTACCTACAACAGACGTTAAACTGATTGGCCTATAATTTCCCGCCGCACCTTTATCGCCTTTCTTAAAGATACGTGTTACGTTTGCTAACTTGAAATTATCTGGTACGCACCCTTCAGAAATAGACGCATTAAAAATCTTTGTTAGCGGCACAACAATGCTATCTTTTAATTCTTTTAGTTGTATGGGATATATGGAATCCGGCCCTGGTGATTTACGCGTTTTCATTTTATCAATATAGCGCATAACCATCCCTTCAATAACCACGATATTAATAAAAATATTACCATTATCAAAAGGTATTATGTCTATGACCGTAGGGATATTCGTTACATCTTCTATAGCAAAAACTGACGTAAAAAATTCGTTTAGCAAGGTAGCCATTTCCTTGTTTTCAGAAACTAGATCTCCGTTAACATTTTTCAACGGCCCTAAGGCACTTTTTACTGGATTTCTGTTGTTGACGAATTGAAAGAATCGCTTTGGGGTTTTCTATAATTAACTATGTTAATATTTGCTGTGTATGATGGTTGTTACCACTCTACTATACGAATGGATTGAAATATATTAGAGTCCCCTTAGATTAGATAAATGAAATTAAAATTAATTTAGTTAATAGTTTCTAGATCTATTTCGTAATACAAATATTAAAACGGGCCTTTTCCGAAATTTGGACTGTTTCCTATTGTTTTGAAAATAAGATATTTAATGTAGATATTTACGCTGATTTAAAATTTTTTTGTCTTTTTTCTGAGAAATTATTATTTTAAAAGTTACACGGTGTTCTAATTTACGTATATATATTTTTTTTTGGTACCCACACGAAGGGTAGAAAAAATAACTGAATACCCGGTTAGGTTAATTGAATGTCCGGTTAGTTCAACTGAACGCCCTTGACGATTGGTTAGGTTTAGTCGTAATATTTTCGTTAAAACTAACGAAAATACGTTATTTTTTCTAGCCTTCGCGTGGGTAGCAAAAAAAAAAAATATATATATATATATATATATATATATATATATACGTAAACTAGAACACCGTGTAACTTTTAAAATAATAATTTCTCAAAAAAAAACACTTAAGTTTTTTAAATCAGCGTAAAAGTCTACACTAAATAAAATACCTTAATTTAAAAAAAAATAGGAAACAGTCCAAATTTCGGAAAAGGCCCATTAGAACAATGCAAAATTTGTTTATTAGTTAATTGTATTTATTCTAGTTTTATTTTGTGTGGTATCGTTATTAATATATTAAACCGAAACGATGATCACAGATGGCGTTAAAGAAATCTTTGCTATTTTCCCTACACTACAGTTCTTATATACAAAATATATATGTTGGTTACATTTAGACTACCAGTATATATATATATATATATATATATGTAAAAATGAACCATAAATAATTCCCATATTCCTATACTATCTTATTCTTCATGTAATTCTTGTATTCATTTATATAGTTCTTGTATCCATTTTAGAAAAAGTATCCATTTTAAAAATTTATGTGTTGTATGGTTCATGTAGTTATATAATCCTGTATATTCTTATATATTTAAGTTTATATAATGCCTATACTCATATGTATGTACGTGTGTGTATTCATTTTTACATAAGGACCAAAATCGCCGAACGCGAGTTTCGATAAAATTTTTGATTTGTTTTCTACTTTGCCAAATAATTGGTGACCTGTTGTTTTTAAAATCTCAATAATTTTTTTAGATTTCGCTTAATAAGGAATCCTGCTTAAGCTTTGCAATGTTCATATTTTGTATACATTCTCTTTCGTTATAAAAGATGGGATCATGTCTTGCCTAAGCATTTAAATTGTACATCTTAAACCTTAAAATTTTACTCATATGCATATTTTAGTGTAAAGATGCATAGTCCGATTTCCACTTTTAGTTAACTTGGCAGATCATGATAACATCAGATCTAAAAAGTCGCGGTTTAAGATAAAAATATGGTTTCGTCTTCAAATATTTTGTTTACTCGTTCAAGCCTTACCACAGCTAAAAATTTACTTTATTTTCGAATATTGTGCAAAAATAATACAGCCTTTTTAGCATTTAATAATAATGATGTTACAGTTTTGGGGTATATAAACCCCAGTAAAAATCTTCCATTGTCATTCAGAAGCTAATTCAGAGGCTGAGCACTACCTGTACATTTTAGCAGTAAATTACAGTAAAAGATAGTCTTTATCTTATCCTTCAAGCCTTGCTCTCTTCAGAAGAACTTAGTCATTAAACTTTCCGATACGCTATAAGAAGAGTCCGGAATCTTCAGAATTTTTAGTAAGTCTGCCAGAGTCCTCCGAGCCACTATAGAAGAACTCGGAGAGTAATATAGAAGAAAACTACTGCAAGTCACACATCCGTGCTGCCACCTAACTAGAACCCTCGTCGACTTCGAACCAACCCAGCCATAGACGGAGGGGTTAACAACTGGCGACCCTTTAACCAGGATCTTCACGACTGACAACTTCTGCATCCAGGATTCTTCCAGTCTTCCAGACCCTGGAACTAGAACCAACACCCAGTTGACCGCGTGTCACGACTCTAGTTCGTCACATCCACCTTTGAACCGGTGCGTCACGACTCCAAGTCTCCACGCCTAGTTTTCATCCAAGAACAAGTGGCTAGCAAGACACGTCTTCAGGACACGTCTCTAAGGGTTTCGCCGTAGGAATCTTGTTAAGTACAAAACTCTTTTTTAAATAATCTCTAAACATTTGAAAAGTCAGTATTATTAACAGTTAATATTTAGTATTGAGCCAGAATTAACACAAAACACAGTGAACACTTCAGACACCAGTGATACATTTTTTTATTGAAAACAGTATTTTCACAGAATTATTGTCACAGAATTAAAATTCACAGAGTTAAAATTCACAGAGTTATTGTCACAGTTATTTTCAGAGTTATTTTCAGTTATTTTCACTGTTATAGTTAGTATAGTATAATTTTATTTAATGTACTAAGCATAGTACAGGATAATCTTGTTTACATTTTTTTTATTATTTTGTTTGCAATCTTTTCAAATTTTCCCCTAGTTAGGCAAATTGTTGTGCATTTATTTTTTTAGATAGTGTAGTTAGGAAAACCCCTTAAGTGATCATTCCATAAATTAAGATCGGTCAAGCAGACCTAATTAGAACACATTAATAGAACCTTCACATAAGAAACGAACCCGCTCAGAATCCGAGCTCAACGGTCGACCCCCATTGCCACCAAAACGAGGCCGACCCCTTCGCCCACAAACACAAGTATCCACACAGCCACCCCCAGCTCCGTATAACCTAAGGCGTAGAAATGAATAAAATTGTCCCCCTATAATTTTCCAAATTATTTACTCTTGTAGCCCTAGCATTAAAATTTCTACCGGAGTTGTTATAGAAAAACTTGCAGAAAGTAAATTTTTGAAAGGGCACGCAGACCTTTATATAAATTTGCAACCCCCTGCTAGAATTAAAATCAATCTCCTTCAGATACAAACCCAATTAAAAACGTTTGAAAGTAAAGTCCAGAATTCTTTCCAAGGAAAAGATCAGATTAGTCGCGTTCTGTTAGAAAATACCCTCGAAAATATTCAAACTACAGCACGCGCCCTATTAGAAATGTTAGCCTCACCATGGATACAAACTGAAACTAAAAACTCGGAAAACTTTAACCAAAGAAGTAAAAGGGGACTGATAGATATAGGAGGGAAACTGTTCAAAGGTTTATTCGGATTAGCAACCGAAGAAGATATTAAAAGAATCGAATTCAAATTGAATCTCTTCGCGCGAAATCGACAGTATAATGGACACATGTTAGAACAACTATTAGGTCACTACACGAAAACAACTCGTTTGCCCTCCACTCAAACCAGTTATTCTTCCAACTACTAGGTCTTGCTTTATCGACTTAATTCGTGACCGGCATGCCCCGGTATGTTCATTTAAAAAATTTCATTCCCTAAAACCGTCAACTACGAATTGGACCAGACATCTGGGTTTCTTTCGCGAACAGGACTGCCGCTACTCTCGAGTGTCCATCGAATTATTCCCTCATCAAATCCCTATGGTTATTCGCTACCAATTGGTTGCTCCTTGCGTTCAAAAGCCCTCCAAATATACAACCTACAAGGTTACCCTTAATAACTCATACCCCTTCCCATCGCAAATTAAATTTAAACCCGTCATAGAGATCTTAAATCTCTCCATAAAACCTGTAACCATCCTACCCGAACTACATGCCCCTGAATGGAATGATCAATTGAGCCGGTTTAAAATATCGGATGATAACCAAAATAACTCTTACAAATACTACAACCGGTAACAATTTTCTCAACATCTGCCGTTAGTATCATTATTGTATGTGCTATTATCCTCGTATATTTGTGGTGAAAAGTTCATTCTGGGAACAAAAAAACCAAGAGACACGAAACAACATGAAACTATTTATGCACGACCAAGAGTGCGTACCCAGACCACGTGAACTAGACTTAACCACCCGACTTATGTTGTGTATATAAATCTGTATTATAAAACCCATAGTTATCATCTAGTTAGCATTAGTTAGGATGTTACATTATATATTAATATCATTCTAGAGGGAAGAGCCCTGTAAAAATGAACCATAAATAATTCCCATATTCCTATACTATCTTATTCTTCATGTAATTCTTGTATTCATTTATATAGTTCTTGTATTCATTTTAGAAAAAGTATCCATTTTAAAAATTTATGTTATATGGTTCATGTATTTATATAATACTGTATATTCTTATATATTTAACTTTATATAATGCCTATACTCATATGTATGTACGTGTGTGTATTCATTTTTACATGAGGACCAAAATCGCCCAACGCGAGTTTGGATAAAATTTTTGATTTATTTTCTACTTTGCCAAATAATTGGTGACCTGTTGTTTTTTAAAATCTCATAATCATTTTTTTTAGATTTCGCTTAATAAGGAATCCTGCTTAAGCTTTGCAATGTTCATATTTTGTATACATTCTCTTTCGTTATAAAAGATGGGATCATGTCTTGCCTAAACATTTAAATTGTACATCTTAAACCTTAAAATTTTACTCATGTGCATATGTTAGTGTAAAGATGCATAGTCCGATTTCCACTTTTAGTTAACTTGGCAGATCATGATAACATCAGATCTGAAAAGTCGCGGTTTAAGATAAAAATATGGTTTCGTCTTCAAATATTTTGTTTACTTGTTCAAGCCTTACCACAGCTAAAAATTTACTTTATTTTCGAATATTGTGCAAAAATAATACAGCCTTTTTAGCATTTAATAATAATGATATTAGCAGTTTTTGGGTATATAAACCCCAGTAAAAATCTTCCATTGTCATTCAGAAGCTAATTCAGAGGCTGAGCACTACCTGTACATTTTAGCAGTAAATTACAGTAAAAGATAGTCCTTATCTTATCCTTCGAGCCTTGCTCTCTTTAGAAGAACTTAGTCATTAAACTTTCCGGATACGCTATAAGAAGAGTCCGGAATCTTCAGAATTTTTAGTAAGTCTACCAGAGTCCTCCGAGGCACTATAGAAGAACTCGGAGAGTAATATAGAAGAAAACTACTGCAAGTCAAACATCCGTTGCTGCCACCTAACTAGAACCCCCGTCGGCTTCGAACCAACCCAGGCCATAGACGGAGGGGTTAACATACACACATATATATATATATATATATATATATATATATATATGATACACACAGACAGTGCATGGAACAAGGAACTCTTCTGGGATAATTAAATCCACTATAGGCCGAATAAGTATGGTAAATGACAAATACCATAGTTTTTCTTTTTCATGATGCTAGCCCGACGTGGGCGACGGGTCACTCACAAAGAGGTCCCATAAATATAGCTTCCCTCACCAGCTATCTGCAAAGCAGACAGGATCCAGCTTTGGGACATGGATCTAGGGTTTAAAGCACCTAGCCCTGCTACATTTAGAACCTCAATATAAGCAAAAGACTCGCTGCCTTCACGTCAGATTGAATGCATCAAAGAAAAAGGGGTAACTATTATATTTTTAGCCAAAAACCAAAACTTAAACCTCAACTGGCAGAATTGAGCGTCCACTTTTCAAGGCACATAACATGTCCGTTTGAAGATGGGAATGAACTCAGAATGGTCCCCTGAGTTTTTTATGATACACACAGACAGTGCATGGAACAAGGAACTCTTCTGGGATAATTAAATCCACTATAGTCCGAATAAGTAATGGTAAATGACAAATACCATAGTTTTTCTTTTTCATGATGCTAGCCCGACGTGGGCAACGGGTCACTCGCAAAGAGGTCCCATAAATATAGCTTCCCTCACCAGCTATCTGCAAAGCAGACAGGATCCAGCTTTGGGACATGGATCTAGGGTTTAAAGCACCTAGCCCTGCTACATTTAGAACCTCAATATAAGCAAAAGACTCGCTGCCTTCACGTCAGATTGAATGCATCAAAGAAAAAGGGGTAACTATTATATTTTTAGCCAAAAACCAAAACTTAAACCTCAACTGGCAGAATTGAGAGTCCACTTTTCAAGGCACATAACATGTCCGTTTGAAGATGGGAATGAACTCAGAATGGTCCCCTGAGTTTTTTATGATACACACAGACAGTGCATGGAACAAGGAACTCTTCTGGGATAATTAAATCCACTATAGTCCGAATAAGTAATGGTAAATGACAAATACCATAGTTTTTCTTTTTCATGATGCTAGCCCGACGTGGGCAACGGGTCACTCGCAAAGAGGTCCCATAAATATAGCTTCCCTCACCAGCTATCTGCAAAGCAGACAGGATCCAGCTTTGGGACATGGATCTAGGGTTTAAAGCACCTAGCCCTGCTACATTTAGAACCTCAATATATGCAAAAGACTCGCTGCCTTCACGTCAGATTGAATGCATCAAAGTAAAAGGGGTAACTATTATATTTTTAGCCAAAAACCAAAACTTAAACCTCAACTGGCAGAATTGAGCGTCCACTTTTCAAGGCACATAACATGTCCGTTTGAAGATGGGAATGAACTCAGAATGGTCCCCTGAGTTTTTTATGATACACACAGACAGTGCATGGAACAAGGAACTCTTCTGGGATAATTAAATCCACTATAGTCCGAATAAGTAATGGTAAATGACAAATACCATAGTTTTTCTTTTTCATGATGCTAGCCCGACGTGGGCAACGGGTCACTCGCAAAGAGGTCCCATAAATATAGCTTCCCTCACCAGCTATCTGCAAAGCAGACAGGATCCAGCTTTGGGACAAGGATCTAGGGTTTAAAGCACCTAGCCCTGCTACATTTAGAACCTCAATATAAGCAAAAGACTCGCTGCCTTCACGTCAGATTGAATGCATCAAAGTAAAAGGGGTAACTATTATATTTTTAGCCAAAAACCAAAACTTAAACCTCAACTGGCAGAATTGAGCGTCCACTTTTCAAGGCACATAACATGTCTGTTTGAAGATGGGAATGAACTCAGAATGGTCCCCTGAGTTTTTTATGATACACACAGACAGTGCATGGAAAAGGAACTCTTCTGGGATAATTAAATACCATATATCCGAATAAGTTGGTATGACAAATATATGTTTTTCTTTTTCATTTTTCATTCCCATCTTCAACGGACATGTTATGTGCCTTGAAAAGTGGACGCTCAATTCTGCCAGTTGAGGTTTAAGTTTTGGTTTTTGGCTAAAAATATAATAGTTACCCCTTTTTCTTTGATGCATTCAATCTGACGTGAAGGCAGCGAGTCTTTTGCTTATATTGAGATTCTAAATGTAGCAGGGCTAGGTGCTTTAAACCCTAGATCCATGTCCCAAAGCTGGATCCTGTCTGCTTTGCAGATAGCTGGTGAGGAAGCTATATTTGTGGGACCTCTTTGCGAGTGACCCGTTTGCCCACGTCGGGCTAGCATCATGAAAAAAAAACTATGGTATTTGTCATTTACCATTACTTATTCGGCCTATAGTGGATTTAATTATCCCAGAAGAGTTTTGATCCATGCACTGTCTGTGTGTATCATAAAAACTCTGGGGACCATTCTGAGTTCATTCCCATCTTCAACGGACATGTTATGTGCCTTGAAAGTGGACGCTCAATTCTGCCAGTTGAGGTTTAATTTTGGATTTTGGCTAAAAATATAATAGTTACCCCTTTTTCTTTGATGCATTAAATCTGACGTGAAGGCAGCGAGTCTTTTGCTTATATTGAGGTTCTAAATGTAGCAGGGCTAGGTGCTTTAAACCCTAGATCCATGTCCCAAAGCTGGATCCTGTCTGCTTTGCAGATAGCTGGTGAGGGAAGCTATATTTATGGGACCTCTTTGCGAGTGACCCGTTGCCCACGTCGGGCTAGCATCATGAAAAAGAAAAACTATGGTATTTGTCATTTACCATTACTTATTCGGACTATAGTGGATTTAATTATCCCGGAAGAGTTCCTTGTTCCATGCACTGTCTGTGTGTATCATAAAAAACTCAGGGGACCATTCTGAGTTCATTCCCATCTTCAAACGGACATGTTATGTGCCTTGAAATGTGGACGCACAATTCTGCCAGTTGAGGTTTAAGTTTTGGTTTTTAGCTAAAAATATAATAGTTACCCCTTTTTCTTTGATGCATTCAATCTGACGTGAAGGCAGCGAGTCATTTGCTTATATTGAGGTTCTAAATGTAGCAGGGCTAGGTGCTTTAAACCCTAGATCCATGTCCCAAAGCTGGATCCTGTCTGCTTTGTAGATAGCTGGTGAGGGAACCTATATTTATGGGACCTCTTTGCGAGTGACCCGTTGCCCACGTCGGGCTAGCATCATGAAAAAGAAAAACTATGGTATTTGTCATTTACCATTACTTATTCGGACTATAGTGGATTTAATTATCCCAGAAGAGTTCCTTGTTCCATGCACTGTCTGTGTGTATCATAAAAAACTCAGGGGACCATTCTGAGTTCATTCTCATATATATATATATATATATATACATATATATATATATATACAATATATATATATATAATATATATATATATATATATATATATATATATATATATATATATATATATATATATATACAGGGCGTCCCAAAAAAATGTATACACACTTTAACAGCTGATAGCTCAATTGATGTTGCTTTCTTTCCAAGTTAAACCCATTAGAATTAATAATAGCAGTCAGACTAAGCTTTGAACAAAGGAAATTCATTCTAAAATGCTACTGGAAGTGTGAAAGCGCAGTTGAAGTGCGAAGACAGTTTAGGAGGGAGTTTCAAACAGATCCACCAACGCGACTTACCATCACTCGAATTAGAGATAAGTTTGAAGCCGATGGAACTGTTCAGAATGTCCACAAGAAGCGTTCTGGAAGACCACGGACATCGACAAGCCCCACAAAGCAAGAAAGAGTACTGGAAACGTATCACCAAAGTCCAAGAAAATCTGTGCGGCAAGCGAGTCGTGAGGTAGGAATTTCAGAATCGTCTGTCCAACGCATTTTGAAGCGCTGTCAATGGAAAAGTTACATTCCAAGATTAGTCCATGCTATTAATGAAGATGATCCGGACCGAAGAGTGGAGTATTGCGAGTGGTACTTGGCACGATGTGGATGTGGATTGGACGAAGGGGTTTCGTAGAATACCCTCCGCGTTCACCAGACCTCACACCACTAGACTTTTTTTTATGGGGATACTTAAAAGACAAAGTCTACGCTATAAAACCTGCAACAGTCGCTGAATTGAGAGCAGCCATTGAACGAGAATGCACACAAATACCAAACGAAATGTTTCGTGATGTTTGCGATTCCATTGCTTCGCGTTATCAGCAGTGCCTGGACCAGAACGGACGTCAGTTTGAAAAAGGCGTTGACAAAACAATTAAATAATGTCTGTAGATTCTATTACATTTTGAAAATGAAATGTATTTTAATAAACACTGCCTTTATAATTATTTAAAGTGTGTATACATTTTTTTGGGACGCCCTGTATATATATATATATATTAGGGTGGCACTTATTTTCGAAGTTTTAAAATTTCTGTCTCTCACCCTCCAATTCAGTTAGGCTTAGGGTAAAAACAATATATGGAAAATATAAATTAAATTTCTTAAAGTTTAAAGGTAGCTCAAAGACTTCAAAGTTCAACTTAAATACTAAGTAAATTAACAATTATTAATGTAAAAGTAGAAGACGACATTATTATGACAGGTATTATAATTTTTATTTATAATTTAAGCTAATTATTATTTATAATTATAATATTATTTGTCTCTTGTTTCAGATATACTAGAGATAAACTATAGATAGACAGAGACTATATAGAGAGTTCTCATAATGGCTAACACTCGTGCTCATACAACTAAAGCATATTTGCTGGGTAGCGAGATTTCCGATCTCACAGGCTGAAAGCTGCCATCCATTAGGCAGTCTCTTGGACTGTTCCTCTATCAACACCTCGATATGAAGAAAACAAGGCGCGAAGCATCATCGATTGTGATCGGCAAAGTTGTGGAATTATGGGAAAAAGCAAGAATTCCAACAAGAGCATTCCAGCACTGCCAGCAAAAGCTTGAGAAGTTGTTTGATGACTGGAGACTGCTTAAAAAGAATAAAGCGTGCCAGACGAGAACACCGAAGGACAATGAGGCTAAATTCTGTAATGTTCTCGATGATCTGTTCGATATCGCACATGCAGATCCATTCACTCTGATTAAAATTCTTAGAGACCGCGAGTTCCTGCTCGCGCAGAGAGAGAAGGGAAGACGTGGCTGTATGACTGGCTTGGACGTCACTTTGCGAGAAAAGGAGAAGAGGAGTGTGAAAAGACGACTGGAGGAAGACGAAAGACGTCACCACCAACGATCCTCACAGGTATCTTTTTGCTTTTCTAGTGTTTTACTTAAATTTTACAAATATTTGTAAATGTAAAATTTACATACTCAATTTATAGTACTCTTTTCGTAGATTTAAAATTTTACACAATGCTTCAATATCATACAGTAGTAGCTAGGATTTCTGTCTGCCCTAATTTCTATCTAAAAACTGACATTTTTATTTGCAGGAGATGGCCACTTTGTCATCCTTACATCATCGAGCTCGAGCAGTGAAGCAGAAGCCGAAGTTCTGGAACATGGCGAGCCAGGACCGAGCAGCGAAAAGCCTACAACAAAGCGCGGAAGAAAGTTGGTCATCACAGAAAGGATGACAGCTAAACTCGATCGATGTAAAGTTACTGATAGGAAGGCAATGATGATTGTCACCGAAACAGTAAAAAATCTCGGTCATAACATCAGTGATCTTGCTCTTAATCGGGAAACGATCAGGCAAAGTCGGCGAAACCAGCGAAAGAAGACTGCTGAGAAGCTGAAGGACGAGTTCAAAGCAGACGTTCCATTGGTGGTGCACTGGGACGGGAAGCTTCTCACCGACATCACTGACAATCAGCACATTGAACGCCTCCCAGTTATAATCACAGGAGTTGGGGTCTCGCAGCTGCTCAGTGTGGCTAAAATTCGATCAGGAACCGGCGAAGCGCAAGCCAAGGCCGTTTGTGATTCGCTAAAGGAGTGGGGAGTGGACAAAAATGTAGTTGCGATGAGCTTCGACACCACCAGCTAAAATACAGGAAGGATTAATGGAGCTTGCATAAGCATTGAACAGAGTCTGTGGCGAAACCTCCTTTTCCTAGCTTGTCGCCACCATATCTTTGAAATTGTCATCAGTGCTGTCTTTGTGCAGTGAATGGGAGAGTCTAACGCACCCAATGTTGGCATCTTCAAGCGTTTCAAGGATCAGCGGCCATCTATCAACCAAAGTCGCGATCAAGACTCTTCTTCTGATGAAAGAACTGCCGCACAGCTTTCAGATATTAAGGAAAGCACAATTGATTTCATCCGTCACCAGCTTTCCAAGCACCAGCTCAGAGACGACTACCAAGAGCTGCTTGAACTCTGCCTCATCTTCCTCAGTGGTAAACCGGATCGAGGTGTGCGCTTCAGGGGCCCAGGTGCTATCCATAAAGCACGCTGGATGGCAAAACTAATCTACACGATCAAGATCTGGCTTTTCCGCTCCCAGATCCGACTCACTCCAAGGGAAGAGCGAGGTCTAAGTGACATTTGTCTTCACAGCTCGCCTCTACATAAAGGCCTGGTTCACAGCAACAAGTGCTGCTGCTGCTCCTGCCAACGATCTACAATTCATGAAAGATCTCGTCGCATATGAAACTGTCCACCCGATAATTGCTAAAGTCGCAGCTGATAAGTTCAGCTCAAATTTATGGTACCTGTTAGAAGAGCTTGTCGCCCTCTCGCTATTCGACGGCAATATACCAGCCAATGAGAAGCACACTATGGTCCAGACCATTCAAGAGAGTAATCCCAGTGATGAGGAACCACCTAAAAAAGCTCAAGTAGATCTTAAGACCGTCAAAGAGCGGCAGCTGGCAAGCTTCGTATCTAAGAGGTCGCTACCGCTGTTCGAGCTGCTGAACCTTCCGACCACATTTCTAGAAGAAGATCCGGCCTTATGGAGTACACTGCAGAGCTATCAGCTGGCCCAGCGCATGGTGAACACCCCGAGCGTTGTTAATTAACGACCACGCCGAGCGAGGCGTGGCGCTTATACAGGAGTACTGTGGATTGCTGACGAAAGATGAAGAACAGCTGCAGTTTGTGTTTCATACATGAACACCGACGACGATACCCTGATGCCCTGAAGAAGACCTTGGCTGATTGACTCAGACTGCTTTGATGTTGTTAAACACTTCTTTTGTATTATACTATGCTCTACTACAGAGCTTTCCAAACTGTGTGTCGCGACACATTAGTGTGTCGCCAATACCACCCAGGTGTGTCGACAAATTTAGTTAATTATTTTCAATTTCTTTGTATTTTGAAAATTTTGATTTTTGTATCAACAAAATCGGCTACAAGATAAACCACCTACTGAAAAATTATCTGATATTTGATATCTGAAATAGTTATTCTTCTGAATCACTCGTTTTATTACACTTACATAAATATTTAATGGTAAACTTTTTTAATTGTTAATCGCTGGATTCTAATTTTTAATTTAGAATTCTAGATCTTTTTTTATTTTGCAAACAATCTACAATTTTATCATATTAATTTTAATCTGCGATGAAACCGCTTTTATAATAATAAATTTTTTATAAAATTTAATAAAAATATAATAATAAAAATTTACAACGGCCTGAAAGTGTCTGGCAACCCTGTACAGTTGTCGAGTTGCTACTTGCTATGGCGTTTCACTCATTTAAACATTGTTTGTAGAGCTGTAGAATTACAATTTCATGTTATTGAATTACTCCTAAGAAATTTCGTGGTACTACAATTGCATGCTCTTTCTTCAATTAAATCACACTATGATAAGTTATTCTGTGCATTAAAACTGGCCCTCGGTAAAATGGATAAGTTTTTAATTAAGAAAAGGAAAACTGTTGAAAGTAACGATGAAGATCAACAAAATGTACAGGCAGCAGATGAAAGTACTCAAGAAGCCAATGTTGAAGGTTCTGCATTATTAGGTAAGAAATGTAGAGGAAAAATTTCTAAATCTCGTTTATATAGTGAAGATTATATGAAAATAGGTTTCACATGGTATGGTGACGAAAGAAATCCTAGTCCCGAGTGTTTGGTTTGTGGAGATATACTTGCCAATGAAAGTATGGTACCAAATAAATTAAAGCGCCATTTTACCTCTAAACATAATCATTTGTCAGAGAAGCCACTGGAATATTTCAAAGAGCTTGTAAAATCTATTAAGATGCAATCTACAGTATTTATAAAAAAAATGAAAACGTCAGATGAAGATCAAGAGGCAAGTTATTTGGTAGCTCAAATAATTGCTAAAAACAAAGAGCTACATACGATTGGCGAAACAACGATAAAACAATCCTGTTGTGCAATAGTTCGAACAATGTTTGGATCCGATTTTGAGTTACAAGTGAAAAAGATTCCTTTAGCAGACAACACGATTAGAAGACGCATTCAAGATATGTCTCAAGATATTGAAATGCGAGTGAAAGACATTTTTGTAAAAGATAATATAATGTTCGCTTTACAACTAGACGAGTCAACAGATGTAAGTGGGTTTGCACAACTGTTGGTTTTTATACGTTTTATTCATAATAACAGAATTATAGAGCAATACTTATGCTGTCGAAAAATTCCCTTGACCACTAGAGGTGAAGATATATTTAAAGTTTTAGATGATTTTATGAAAGATATGAATTTACCATGGATAAATTGTGTAGGAATTTGCACAGATGGTGCACCCTCAATGACTGTACATTAAAAGGCTTCACAGCTTTGGCAAAAAAGGAGAATGAAAATATTTTAACCACACATTGCTTTTTACATCGTGAAGCGTTAGCTGCGAAAACCATTGGAAGTGAATTGAAGGTTGTTTTGGAAAAGGTAGTTCAAATGGTCAATTATATAAAAAGTAGGCTTCTTAAATCAAGATTATTTGCTCAAATTTGCGAAGAGATCGGAGCAAAGTTTGAAAACTTATTTTATACACTGAAGTTCGTTGGCTCTCAAGAGGTCGGGTATTATGTCGTGTATAGGAATTGAGAGAAATGATGCTTCAATTTTTCAAGAGGATCAGAAAATTGAATTTTGTGATTTAATTCAAATGAGCTTTGGTGCACAAAATTGGCATACCTTTCGGACATCTTTGAACATTTGAACAAAATAAACACTAGCATGCAAGGAAAGGGAGAAAATATCTTAACATCGGTATAAAATTGGCGCAATGAGAGACAAAATAAGAATCTGGAAAAGAAAAGTGGCAGAGGGAAATTTTGGAATGTTTTCCAAAACCGCAGAGTGCAGCTTAAAAGGTGATATCAGTGCTTTCATCATTGATCATTTGACATTGCTAGAAGAAAGAATACATGGATACTTCCCAAATATCCAAATATCAGAATACGATTGGATCAGAAATCCATTTGTTTCAACTGCAACAAGTAACTTTTCACTCATTGAAGAAGAAGAATTGGCTGAAATAAAAAATAATCGGTGTTTATTGATGAGATATCAAGAAAGTGAATTGGATAGTTTCTGGATTTCTATTGCTGAACAGCATCCCAATATAGCTACAAAAGCATTAAAAATTCTTCTGCAGTTTTCTACTACGTACACTTGTGAAGTTGGATTTTCAACTATGGCAAACTTAAAGACACTGAAATGCGGAAGTTTAAAAATGCTAGATGACGAAATGCGGGTATGTTTATTGAACATTTCCCCAAATATTAAAGAAATATGTTCTTCACATCAAGCTCACGTGTCCCATTAACATGAGAAACTAAAATTTTTATTAAATTCAATTCATATTTTTATTAACATATTTTATCAAATTGAAATCGATAGAGTCGTCCACTTAATAATGATGTTAATTTTATAAACTTATGTTATTATTTTTCCACTCAAAAGTTTACAATTTAATAATTAAATAAAATTTCAATTGTAATTATTTCTTTTTTTATACATTTTAAATTATATATTTGGCTTGGCTAACAAAAATTAATTAATGTGTCGTGAAAATTTTTATGCTTAAATAGTGTGTCGTCAACGTGAAAAGTTTGGAAAGCTCTGCTCTACTAACTCTAATTTACCATAAATTGTTGTATATCAGTGATACAGCACATTTGATAAAGAAAGAAAAGAAAAGGAAGGTAGGCTCTGTGCCGGAATTGAACTGGTGACCTTTGACCTCATTGAGCTACCTCTAAAAGTAAAAATAATGTGTTAAAATTTTACATACATCATTTTTGCCACCAACCTAACCATTTTTAAGGGTGAGAACATGAAATTTACAGAAATGTAATTTACGACCTTTTAAACTGTCACCCTAATATATATATATATATATATATATATATATATATATATATATATATATATATCAGCAGAAGCCTGATGCTCCAGAAATGGATCTTCGGATCTTCTGCGCGAACACTTCCTGAAAGATAAAACTAGCGGGTCCACGAACACGACGGAACGCTGGCAGGAACGTGCCGGAACGTTGCGTAAGAAATACTCGAATGTTTGTTTGTTTGTTTGTTTCGAAAGACCGTGAAGGTTCATGAGGAATTTTTTTTTTTTTGAAGGAAGGTGTAGGTGAACCCTTTTTAATTTTTTTAATTTTTTTATTTATTTATTTTTTTTGAAAGACCATGAAAGACACCTTATAAAGGAGTGGCCGTCATGAAGGACGGTGGTGGACCGTCATGAAGGACGGTGAAGGACCGTCATGAAGGATGGTGGGGGAGAAGTTTTCAAATTGATCCATGTCTGTCTCCCCAAAAGCGGGGATACTACTCTGGTGGTTCAACAAGCATCAGGGATTCCACTCGGTCTTTAATGATGAATCCTGAAAGATTCTGCCGCTGGACCATGGAGCAGCACATCGAAACAATCCTCCAAAATTTTGAGTACGACACTGACCTTTTCGAGTCTCTCCTCACCTCCTACCCTTTGCCGACTTGAAGCCGTCCTCCAAGCACAAGGAGGCAACACCAACTATTGAGTGGTTTTGTTTAGACGTAGAATTAAATTGCGTAAAAGATGCGACAATCAGGTTTTTGTACGTCTATTAGTTTCATCTGTGCCCTGTGCCAGGGGTGGGCAATCATTGTTTACCACGCTGTGTGTATATTTGGCCTAGTGGTTAAGGCGCTGGGCTGCTGGTGGGGCGTAGCTCGGATTCCACGTTAAATTGTAGGTCTAAGGTGGAGTGAAAAGTTTGACCTTTTTCAGAATGGACAATTCGGGAGGAAGCAAAACCAAAGGTTTTATTTATATATATATATATACACCCTGTAGGCCCTACCTATATATATATATATATATATATATATATATATATATACACCGTAGGCCCTCTATATATTATATATATATATATATATATATATATATAATATATATATATATATATATATATATATGCACAGTATATATATATATATATATATATATATATATATATATAATATATATATATATATATATATATATATATATGCACAGTATATATATATATATATATAAAGAGTTACGGACTTTGACAAACAACTAACCTAAAAATAAAAGTAGAAAATTGTATACAACTTATCCTAGACACTAAAGGGGTTCGTTACTCACATCGGTACCTGCGGGTTACCACCTCACCTCTGGCCTTTGTCTGTAGTGTAATATACACTTGTAAATTCTTTTTATAGTTTTTGTACTCTAGAGTACACGACCAAGAATTGAGATAGACTAGTGCCATAGACGGAGGATTAACATATAGGATTAACATATTAAGGTGGTTCTTATTTTTCGAAATTGCAAATTTCACGTCTCACCCCCTCAATATATTCCATTTGACAAAAAAACAAAATGTGCACAATCTCGAGTAAATATAAATATTCTTATTGGTGCCTCACCACGCCTCAAGTTTAGTTATTTGTATTATTGAAACATAAATATACGAATTTTTTATTAGAGTTCCGCTATAAGGGCAAATAACAGCAGTTAAAGAACAGCATAAACTAAAATAGATATTGACAACTGATTAATTAGACACTGAATTGAACTAAACATATATTTCATTTTAGGACTGAAAGCATAGTAGATTTGGTTTCGGAGGAATGGCTGCTTATGAAGCACCATTAATTAAATATTAATTGATTTTAATAAAACTTTTATGGTAGACGTTTTATATTAATAGGAAAAAATGCGGGTGTGAGACCCCCAAATTTTATATATTTAATTTTTCCTATACATATAAGAGCCACCCGAATACATATATATGTATATATATATATATATATATATAATATATATATATATATATATATATATATATATATATATATATATATATATATATATAAATATATATATATAAATATATATATATAATATATAATATATATTAGGGTGGAGTGAAAATATTAAAAATATTAAACCGTCTTGCCTCACTCATGATTTGGTGTATTGACACTCTAGAAGTTCTACAAAGATATTTTCTTTTAGAACCCCTCCACCCGCCGCATTTTTGCCGAAAACAAAATGGCGGAAAGTTATATTTGAAAGACCCCTAGTATAATATCTATCGATTTTTGAGAGAAGATATCGCGTTACATTGTGCATTATTTGGTTAAACTATGATAACGAGTAAATAAGCACACCGGACAAAAAATTAGTCACCCCCTAATAGCACCGATAGTAGGAAGTTCAAGGTCACTTGGTAAGTGACAAGTAGCGGTGACGTAGCACACAGGATCAGATCTGTTTCGTGAGGTGGTGAAGAACAAAGTGTGTGTTGGATATAGTCTGCAAAATGGGTCGTGAGGCAGACGTTACTCAGTGGCAAAAAGGAGCCATCGTGTTTGGCAGAGCCCACGGACACAAAATGTCTGAAGTAGCCCAATTTGTTGGTGTGTCAACGCGTACTGTCCAGCGAGTTTACAAAGAGTAGTGTAGTCCGCAATCAACTGACAATCGACGGCGTAACTTTGGCCGGAAAACAATTCTCGACAATAGGGGCCGCCGCCATGTTTCTCGTCTAGTAACTGCAAATCGTTTTCAAACCAGAGAACAATTGCTCCAAGAAACCAATGAGGTTCTCCAGCGACCAATTTCCGAACGGACATTGCGACGAGAACTGCATGCGATGGACATCTGGAGCAGGGTACCACGGAAGAGGCCGCTGTTAACAGCAAGTCACAAATTGGCACGTTATAAATGGGCTCAGAGGCACAAAAACTGGACTGCGGCAGATTGGAAACGTGTAATTTGGTCCGATGAGTCCCGTTTTTGTTTGTTCTCCAATGATGGGAGGCGACGAGTACATCGCCAGTCCAATGAAGCCTTTAATCCTGAATGCGTCGAAGGTGTTGTTCAGGCTGGAGGTGGTTCCGTGATGTTCTGGGGATGTTTTTCGTACCACGAAATGGGCCCTCTCGTTCCAGTGACGATGAATTTGAACCAGCAGGCGTACCTCCGCATACTAAACTCGCCGGATTCGTGCGGTTATCAAGGCCAGAGGCGCCGTCACACGTTATTAGGTACATTCTGAGAGGGGTGACTAATTTTTTGTCCGGTGTGCTTATATTCACACAACACAAGCGATACTTACTAATCACCAACTATTTAAGAACACAGAGACGCTTATCTAAACATCAGTCTCACTCGAGGTCAATGACATCTTGCATATGGCTGATAAGGGATGGGGGTAGGAGCCGCATGCTGCATATTGTAGCATGGGTGGCTACAAAGATTATTGAGTAAAATATGTTTACATTTTAGTTTTAGAGCTTACTAGCAAAAGATCGGCGCTACGCGCCGATTTTACTAGATCTACGGTGCTTGGACCTTCGACCCAAACCGAATTGTGGGCCTACGGCGTATTTTATTTTGAACATCAATAGCCCTTTATCTGGATATTGTTCCTATTCCTCTCACCTTGGGCTTCAGTAATTGGGGTGCCTGTGGCCCTCCAATTACTGGCGAACCAATTATTCGGCCAATAAAACTACAGAAAAGAACGCAGCCATGAAAATCTAAAACTTCACAAATCTTGATACGATGAACTCGGATGTGAAGCTCAAGATTTTCATGACTTCGTTCTTTTCTATAGTTTTATTGACCAAATAATTGAACCGACAGTAATTGGGGGTCGCAGGCCCCTAATTACTGGGGGTTCAATTATTTGGTAAATAAAACTATAGTCATGAAAATCTTAAGCTTCACAAATATTGACACAATGTGAAGCTCAAGATTTTCATTGCTGCGTTCTTTTCTATAATTTTATCGCGGTGCTTGGGGTCCTCGGGCCCAGTAATTGGTGGTGGAGGGGGGGGGGCTGGTCACACATATATTTTCGTTCATTACTCATCAGCCCCATCCACCATACGAAGTTTGGTCGAAATCGGTTCAGAAACGTAAAAGTTTTTACTGCGGACAAACAGGCAGACACATTTTTGCTAAATTATAATAGTAATGATGCCCGATTAGGTTAATTAAATGGCCGGTTAGGTCAATTGAATGCCCGATTAGATTAATTGAATGCCCGGGTACGTTAATTGAATGCCCGGTTAAGTTAATTGTACACCCTTGACGATTGGTTTGGTTAAGTCATGATATTTTCGTTAAAGCCAACGAAAATATCACGACTTTACGTAACCAATCGTCAAGGGCGTACAGATGACATAACCTGGCATTCAATGAACCTAACCGGGTATTCAATAATTTTACCATAGGTTTCGTAATGATCTTGATGACGTCATTTAATGTTTTAAAATTAATTATTTCATTTATTAACACCCACGTGCACAACCTCGGGACCTAATCAATATGTGTGTGTGAAGTTTCATGTTTGTAACTGCTTCCATTTTGGAGTTATGGCTGATGGCTGGAACACACACACACACACACACACACACACACACAAACACATACACACACACACACACACACACACACACACACTCGTCTTTTTATTATTATTATTATTATTATTATAGATAAACAATAGACTGGTACAAATTTATAACCGAAAGACTTCCGAAAATCAACAAAAGCCCCAGTAATAAAACGCACAAAAGTCACGGTAAATAATTTCGAGTGTGGCTCGTTTAACTTTAAACTCGTGATTATTTAAATTTGCCCTTTTTAAATATGTAATTTTTTGTATTGAATCGATAAATAAATCTTTTGTGAATCGAAAAATGTTAAAATTGTAACAAATATCAAAACATTTTGTATGAAATTCATTGAATTTTAAAAATGCATGTTTGTTTTTAGTTTTTTGCAAAAAGTTCTTTATGAATTTTAAAAATATATACTTTTTTAAAATTGAATCGATAAATAAATCTTTTGTAAATGGAATGATCTTAAATGTTTAGCAAATATTGACTTATTTTGTGCCAAAATTATGATTAAAAATGAAAAATTAAAAAAACGCGTGTACAGGCATGGGAAGAACTGTACCCCTAAAAAGGGGGAAGGTGTTATGTTAGGGAATTTTTTTTAGCATGGGCACTGCACACTAAAAAGACGCATCGAATGGTGAAAGCCGCATTGTTCTACACCAAATGTAGCGACCTGTAGGTGTGCGCAAATAAACTGTTATATATATATATATATATATATATATATCTATATATCTATGGCTTCATTTCTGAAATAGTATGTTAGACTAGCAAAAGTTCGGCGCTACGCGCCGATTTTGCTAGATCTGCGGTGTTTCGGCTGAATTGTGGGCCTACGGCGTATTTTATTTTGAACATCAGCAGCCCTTTATCTGGATATCATTCCTATTCCTCTCACCTTGGGCCTCAGTAATTGGGGTGCCTGCGGCCTTCCAGTTACTGGCAAACCAATTATTTTATTCATTCAATAAAACTACAGAAAAGAACGCAGCCATGAAAATCTAAAACTTCACAAATCTTAATACAATGAGCTCGGATTTGAAGCCTAAGATTTTCATGGCTGCGTTCTTTTCTGTAGTTTTATTGACCAAATAACTGAACCGACAGTAATTGGGGGCCCTGCGGCCAGCCAAATCATAGTTTTCATTGTTTCGAGTGCATCAATAATATTGTTATAGTTTTCCATTAGTTGTGATAAGCATGATCTTCCTGACCGGACTCGATGTTGGTTATCATTTTTTTTTCTGAGTTTCCCCATTAACCCCACCCCCTCCCCAATTACCCCACCCCTCCCCCATTTTGTGCCAAAATTATGATTAAAAATGAAGAAATGGGAAGAATTACCCCTAAAAGGGGGGGGGGAATACAGAAAAGAACGCAGCCATGAAAATCTAAAGCTTCACAAATCTTAATACAATGAGCTCGGATTTGAAGCCTAAGATTTTCATGACTGCGTTCATTTCTATAGTTTTATTGACCAAATAACTGAACCGACAGTAATTGGGGGGGCTGCGGCCCGCCAAATCATAGTTTTCATTGTTTCGAGTGCATCAATAATATTGTTATAGTGTTCCATTAGTTGTGATAAGCATGATCTTCCTGACCGGAATCGATGTTGGTTATCATTTTTTTTTCTGAGTTTCCCCATTAACCCCCCCCTCCCCCATTACCCCACCCTCTCCCCCATTTACCCCACCAATTTTTTTTTCTGAGTTTCCCCATTAACCCCACCCCCTCCCCCATTACCCCACCCCTCTCCCCCAATACCCCCTCCCCAAATACCCCCTCCCCCACCCCTCTCCCCCATTTACCCCAACCCTTCCCCCATTACCCCCAAGGGGGGAAGGGGGCTGGCACCTTGCAAAGGATTTTCTTTAATTTTTTTTGAAGGGGGCTGGCACCTTGCAAAGGATTTACTTTAATTTTTTTTTTGGTTACATATATATATATATCGCATCTATTTTTCTGAGTTTCCCCATTAACCACACCCCCTCCCCCATTATCCACCCCTCCCCCATTTTGTGCCAAAATTATGATTAAAAATGAAGAAATGGGAAGAACTGTACCCCTAAAAGAGGGGGGCAGGATTTATGTTAGGGAATTTTTTTTTAGCATGGGCACTGCACAATAAAAAGACGCATCGAATGGTGAAAACCGCATTGTTCTACACCAATTGTAGCGACCTGTAGGTTTGCGCAAAAAACTGTAACATATATATATATACATATATACAGGGCGTCCCACAAAAATGTATACACACTTTAAATAATTATAAAGGCAGTGTTTATTAAAATACATTTCATTTTCAAAATGTAATAGAATCTACAGACATTATTTAATTGTTTTGTCAACGCCTGTTTTCAAACTGACGTCCGTTCTGGTCCAGGCACTGCTGATAACGCGAAGCAATGGAATCGCAAACATCACGAAACATTTCGTTTGGTATTTGTGTGCATTGTCGTTCAATGGCTGCTCTCAATTCAGCGACTGTTGCAGGTTTTATAGCGTAGACTTTGTCTTTTAAGTATCCCCATAAAAAAAAGTCTAGTGGTGTGAGGTCTGGTGAACGCGGAGGGTATTCTACGAAACCCCTTCGTCCAATCCACATCCACATCGTGCTAAGTACCACTCGCAATACTCCACTCTTCGGTCCGGATCATCTTCATTAAGAGCATGGACTAATCTTGGAATGTAACTTTTCCATTGACAGCGCTTCAAAATGCGTTGGACAGACGATTCTGAAATTCCTACCTCACGACTCGCTTGCCGCACAGATTTTCTTGGACTTTGGTGATACGTTTCCAGTACTCTTTCTTGCTTTGTGGGGCTTGTCGATGTTCGTGGTCTTCCGGAACGCTTCTTGTGGACATTCTGAACAGTTCCATCGGCTTCAAACTTATCTCTAATTCGAGTGATGGTAAGTCGCGTTGGTGGATCTGTTTGAAACTCCCTCCTAAACTGTCTTTGCACTTCAACTGCGTTTTCACACTTCCAGTAGCATTTTAGAATGAATTTCCTTTGTTCAAAGCTTAGTCTGACTGCCATTATTAATTCTAATGGGTTTAACTTGGAAAGAAAGAAACATCAATTGAGCTATCAGCTGTTAAAGTGTGTATACATTTTTTTGGGACGCCCTGTATATATAATATATATATATATATATATATATATATATATATATATATAAGGCTTCATTTCTGAAATAGTATATTAGACTAGCAAAAGGTCGGCGCTACGCGCCAATTTTGCTAGATCTGCGGTGCTTCGGCTGAATTGTCGGCCAACGGCGTATTTTATTTTGAACATCAGTAGCCCTTTATCTGGATATCATTCCTATTCCTCTCACCTTGGGCCTCAGTAATTGGGGTGCCTGCGGCCTTCCAGTTACTGGCAAACCAATTATTCATTCAATAAAACTACAGAAAAGAACGCAGCCATGAAAATCTAAAGCTTCACAAATCTTAATACTGGCAAACCAATTATTCATTCAATAAAACAACAGAAAAGAACGCAGCCATGAAAATCTAAAGTTTCACAAATCTTAATACAATGAACTCGGATTTGAAGCCTAAGATTTTCATGACTGCGTTCATTTCTATAGTTTTATTGACCAAATAACTGAACCGACAGTAATTGGGGGCCCTGCGGCCCGCCAAATCATAGTTTTCATTGTTTCGAGTGCATCAATAATATTGTTATAGTTTTCCATTAGTTGTGATAAGCATGATCTTCCTGACCAGAATCGATGTTGGTTATCATATTTTTTCTGAGTTTCCCCATTAACCCCCCCGTTACCCCACCCCTCTCCCCCAATACCCCCTCCCCCACCCCTCTCACCCATTTACCCCACCCCCTCCCCCAATACCCCCTCCCCAACCCCTCTCACCCATTTACCCCACCAATTTTTTTTCCGAGTTTCCCCATTAACCCCACCCCCTCCCCCATTTACCCCACCCCTCTCCCTCAATACCCCTCCCCCACCCTCTCCCCCATTACCCCACACCTCTCCCCCAATACCCCCTCCCCCACCCCTCTCCCCCAATACCCCCTCCCCCACCCCTCTCCCCCATTTACCCGACCAATTTTTTTTCTGAGTTTCCCCATTAACCCCACCCCCTCCCCATTACCCCACCCCTCTCCCCCAATACCCCCTCCCCATTTACCCCCACCCTTCCCCCATTACCCCCAAGGGGGGAAGGGGGCTGGCACTTGCAAAGGATTTACTTTAATTTTTTTGAAGGGGCTGGCACCTTGCAAAGTAGTTACTTTAATTTTTTTTTGGTTACATATATATATCGCACCTATTTTTCTGAGTTTCCCCATTAACCCACCCCCTCCCCCATTACCCACCCCTCCCCCATTTTGTGCCAAAATTATGATTAAAAATGAAGAAATGGGAAGAAACTGTACCCCTAAAAGGGGGGGGGCAGGATTTATGTTCGGGAATTTTTTTTTAGCATGGGCACTGCAGAAAAAATAGACGCATCGAATGGTGAAAACCGCATTGTTCCACACCAATTGTAGCGACCTGTAGGTGTGCGCAAAAAAACTGTTACATATATATATATATATATAAGGCTTCATTTCTGAAGTAGTATATTAGACTAGCAAAAGGTCGGCGCTCCGCGCCGATTTTGCTAGATCTGCGGTGCTTCGGCTGAATTGTGGGCCTACGGCGTATTTTATTTTGAACATCAGTAGCCATTTATCTGGATATCATTCCTATTCCTCTCACCTTGGGCCTCAGTAATTGGGGTGCCTGCGGCCTTCCAGTTACTGGCAAACCAATTATTCATTCAATAAAACTACAGAAAAGAACGCAGCCATGAAAATCTAAAGCTTCACAAATCTTAATACAATGAGCTCGGATTTGAAGCCTAAGATTTTCATGACTGCGTTCATTTCTATAGTTTTATTGACCAAATAACTGAACCGACAGTAATTGGGGACCCTGCGGCCCGCCAAATCATAGTTTTCATTGTTTCGAGTGCATCAATAAATAATTAATACTATAAACACCCAGGAATGTCAGTCTGTCTGTGACGCTCGAAAAGAGAAGAAGATTCTTGATATATATATGGGCGATATTTGTATTTCAATGCTTTAGAAAAAGGCGTAATGAATTCTACTTTTAATTATAATTTTAAAAAGTGTAAAAAATATTTGCTTTTGCGTTCAGCTTTGAGCCGAAATTTATTCTGCGGCTAAGTTCAACAATTTACCAAATGAGTTCTTTTTATGCACTTTCATACTGATGCTGCAACCATTACAGACTAAACCCCTCCCCATCACCCCCACCCCTCCCCCATTACCCCAACCCCCTCCCCATTACCCCACTCCTCTCCAATTACCCCCACCCCTACCCATTACCCCACCCCTCCCCCATTACTAAGGTCAACTGAATGCCCCCAAAATTTAATCTGCGGCTAAGTTCAAAAATTTACCAAATGATTTCTTTTTATGCACTTTCATACTGGTGCTGCAACCATTACAGACTAAATATTTTTACGGCTCCCCAATTAATGAGGCCAAAGGCCCCAGCACGACGGGCATAGCTAAATGGGCCCGTAGGGCCCACTTTAGCCAGTATTGTTATAGTGTTCCATTAGTTGTGATAAGCATGATCTTCCTGACCGGAATCGATGTTGGTTATCATTTTTTTTTCTGAGTTTCCCCATTACCCCACCCCTCTCCCCCATTTACCCCACCAATTTTTTTTCTGAGTTTCCCCATTAACCCCACCCCCTCCCCCATTGCCCCACCCCTCTCCCCCAATACCCCCTCCCCCACCCCTCTCTCCCATTTACCCCCACCCTTCCCCCATTAGCCCCAAGGGGGGAAGGGGCTGGCACCTTGCAAAGGATTTACTTTAATTTTTTTTGAAGGGGGCTGGCACCTTGCAAAGGATTTACTTTAATTTTTTTTTGGTTACATATATATATATCGCATCTATTTTTCTGAGTTTCCCCATTAACCCCACCCCCTCCCCCATTACCCACCCCTCCCCATTTTGTGCCAAAATTATGATTAAAAATGAAGAAATGGGAAGAACTGTACCCCTAAAAGGGGGGGCAGGATTTATGTTAGGGAATTTGTTTTTAGCATGGGCACTGCGCAATAAAAAGACGCATTGAATAGTGAAAACCGCATTGTTCTACACCAATTGTAGCGACCTGTAGGTGTGCGCAAAAAAAATGTTACATATATATATATAAGGCTTCATTTCTGAAATAGTATATTAGATATAAGGTGAACCAAAAGTAGGTGGACAGTAGGTTGAATACGGTTTGTGTTATATTATATTATAACTATGGTGTTCATTACAACTATGGTGTTTGTGTTGTATTATATTAAATAATATAACTAAATTTATTTAAATTTTATTTTGTATTATAGTATACAAAAAAATTAAATATGTATTCTCAAAATAAACGTTATCATTTACTGTCCACCTACGCAAAGATAAGTCACTTAAACAGAGACAACAACCAGAAACACGCAGACAAACAAACAGCCAGACACAAGAAAACCTACAGACTCGACACGACCATTACACCCTTCAATACAGACCAGACCACCAAGATCATCAAAAACATTAAAAATTCGAAGGCTACTGGACCAGACAACATATCTAACATACACCTTAAACACTTGGGCCCACAAGGAATACTAGCTCTCACAAATATCAGCACATATTCATACCAACACTGTATTACCTGACATATGGAAACAAGGTAAAATTATTACACTACTCAAACCAAACAAAATCCAACAGAACCAGCTTCCTATAGACCCATTACTTTACTATGCACACCTTCCAAAGTAACAGAAAGACTAATCTTACAAATCACCAACCCACACATACCACTATCGCCTACTCAACATGGATTCAGACCTCACCACTCAACCACGACATTACTCACTAACCTGACGCAGCACATCATGGATGGCATCAACTCTAGAAGACCAGCTCAACGTACACTATTAGCAACAATAGACATTAGTAAAGCATTTGATGCTATCCCACGCTTCCCTCTCATAAACAAAATACTCAACACAAACATGCACAATAACACCAAAAGGTGGCTGAGCAACTATCTCTCAGGAAGATACTCACATGTCACATTTAATGGCAAGTCATCCAAAAACAAGCTTTTTCCGAACGGGGTCCCTCAAGGCTCTGTTCTCTCACCAACACTCTTCAACTTATACATGCATGACATTCCAACACCCATAGATAACAAGCTTACCTTATCATCATATGCAGATGATATCACTCTAACATCCACCCACAACAACATCGACACCGCTACAAATAACCTACAAACATACATAAACAGTATACAAGACTGGCTCACACACAATAGACTCAAAGTAGCGCCCACAAAATCAACCATCACCTTGCTTACAAGCAACACAAAAGAACACCAGGTAATTCCACAACTTACACTAAACATCATCAACATTCCACACACTCACAGAACCAAAATACTAGGTGTCACATACAACATATCATTATCTTTTGCAAACCACATTCAGGACATTAAAAACAAATGTACGTCAAGACTTAACACGCTTAGGGTACTAACAGGCACAAACTTTGGACACCAGCAGGAAACAACATCACTCATCTACAAACAATATATTCGCTCAGTTATGGACTATGCTAGCCCATGCTGGGCACCCATTATCTCAAACACACACACAAACACCTTACAAACAATACAAAACAACGCACTTCGTATCATTACAGGATGCACTCAAACAACACCAATAGAACACCTGCACACAGAAACAAAAATACTAAAAGTTAGGGAACATTTAGACATGAGGGGAACACAATTCATGGCAGCAGCGACAACTAACCCACAACACCCTTGCCACTACATGTACAATCATGCACCAACAACTCGCACCATTAAGGTAACACCAGAGAGACATTATAACCAAATACTCCATTCCATACCACGCCCCACAGACATCACACAGTACAGAAAACACATACACACACACCTAACCCACAAAGCACTGACACGACTCGGTCCGAATGCGGTCCTAGGTGCGAAGCCGCCGCCCATTAACAGGTCAGAGATCAGCCTGAGCAGATCGGATCGAGTTAACTTAGCACGATTCCGATGTGGACATCACCCCAACTTATGGACATATAAACACAGACTAGACAACTCCATAGACGACACCTGCCACCTGTGCCAAGACACACCACAAACAATTGAACACATTATGACGGACTGTACCGCTCTAGCACAACAACGAACACAACACAACATCACGAGTGCGCTGAACCTCTGGTCCACTCCGGAGAGGGCGATCGGTTACCTGCGTGCCGCCGGCTTGCTCGATCAGGGTGGGCTGATCGGCTAAACAACAACAACAACAACTAATTCGGATCTTTTCGGTTTGACGTCCTGTAATATTTTTTAACATTACTTGTTTTTTATTGTCCAGTTTTAATCGAGGATTTCAAAAATAACATTCATGTTTTAGAGAAACAAATAGTGAGTCAGTTATATGCAATTTAACAAATTTAAAATATATATTTTTAAACCGTACTGGGATCTTTTTGGTTTGACTGCTGGCGGAAAAAAACGAGTCATGGCTCCGGGACCGTCAAATTCTAGACTCTACCAACTGGTTAGGTTAACTGAATGCCCAGTTAGGTTAACAGAATGCCCGGTTAGGTCAACTGTACGCCCTTGACGATTGGTTACGTTAAGTCATGATATTTTCGTTTGTTTTGACAGTAAACTAACGAAAATATCATGACTTAACCTAACTAATCGTCAAGGGCGTACAGTTGACCTAACCGGGCATTCCAAAATCCCTGAAAGTTTTAGGTCAACTGTACGCTCATGACGATTGGCTAGGTTAAGTCATGATATTTTCGTTTGTTTTGAAAGTAAACTAACGAAAATATCATGACTTAACCTAACCAATCGTCAAGGGCGTCCAGTTGACCTAACCGGGCATTCTGTTAACCTAACTGGGCATTCAGTTAACCTAACCAGTTGGTAGAGTCTAGAATTTGACGGTCCCGGAGCCATGAGTGTTTTTTTTTCCGGGACAGTTTAAAAATATATATTTTAATTTTGTTAAATTGCATATAACTGACTCACTATTTGTTTCTCTAAAACATGAATGTTATTTTTGAAATCCTCGATTAAAACTGGACAATAAAAAACAAGTAATGTTAAAAAATATTACAGGCCGTCAAACCGAAAAGATCCACTAATTCCGTGGTTTGTATTTTTTCAGATTTTCATAATGTGATATTTCTGTAGAAATTTAACCTCAGATCTAAATATGGCAAAACCCCTACTTACTAGACAGTCAGTGAAGCAACATTTTCTGTTCGGAATTCCAAGTGTATTGCCACATAATGTCTCACCCTCTAAAATGCAGGTTGGGAGATATTTTCTTCTACTGGAGGAAGGCTCATCTGCAAAATTGACAAATAATGATATTCTCGAAACGATAGCAGACGCATTGGTCGTAGTGTGGAAACGTTCATCAATACCCTCAATGAGTAAAAAACCCATAATTACCAAGCTGAAACGCTTTACCGACAAGGTTACGCAACTCAATCGATCCAAAAGCAGTGCGAAGCTTATTGAATTGTTCAAAAAATCATTGGTAGAACCTTTGACATTTGTGCCTGTAAATGCAACTTCATTTCGCACCAAGATTTTGGCTGCTGAAAAAGTGGATGTAAAGAAAAACATATTATTTGTGTTTGTCCAAAAGAATCAAGAATACCCAAAGAAGAACTGGAATTCTTTGAGGATCAGAGGACTATGCGAAATAGGGTGATTGGAGGTGTGGTTACCCTTTCAAGATCTATAGCAAAGAGAAATGCAAGAAAGTTGAAGGAGCAGGAAGGAAGTAAGCGAAAAAAAATTATCATGCATGAAGAATTCGAAAAGGTAGTCAATGATGATGTGCTTTCACCTGATACTAATACTGATCTCTCTAGTACCGAAGAAAGTTCAACAACTGAGTCTGAATATGAATGCTCCAACATTCAAATGAGAGCCCCTTTACCCAATCTCGCCATGGAAGCCGACAGATTTGGTGTTTCAGATAGGGCTGCATCGGCCATTGCTTCAGCTACTTTGGTGGATTTGGGTATCATTACCGAAAAAGACAGTGACTTTTTTATTGATCGAAGTAAGGTGAGAAGAGAGAGACAGAAATTGAGAAAAACATTACAAGTTGAAGTTGCACAAAGTTATCGTGATGTTAAAGCTTTATATTTTCATGGGAGAAAAGACAAGACGTTGGTAAAACAAATAAAGATGGTAAATTGTACCAGGATATAATTGTTGAAGAACATTATGTACTTTTGAGTGAGCCTGGTGGAGAATACCTTAACGGTTAAGGTATTCTCCACCAGGCTCACTTAAATGGCATAAGGTGGCATAATTATCCATTTCATCGAGCAGAAGCTGAACCGACCATTGCAATGGAGCATTTGTATGTTACATACAAATGAATTTCCCTTGAGGTATCTGTTTGAGCTATACGACGGGAAAACAACTGGGCCAAGATCATTCAGTGGATCTATTGGTAATGCTCTTAAGACTTGCCATGAAATGCCTGTGGTAAAGTTCTCCCCAATTACGGATGGGGCCGATAGCATCCCAGTTCTCACATATGAGCTCATAGAAGATTTAAGTAATGATCAACAATACATGTTCGGAATAATTGGGGCCATAAGAGAAGGATATGTTGACGGAAGCCTAGAGAAACTCAAGCCTCGTCTCCTTAACAACTCTAGATGGTTAACTCTAGCTAACAGACTATGTCGTTATTATGTCTCCCAAAAGAATCCCTCCAGAGAGTTACGTAGCCTTGTTCTGTTCATAGTTACAAACTATGGTCCTAACTGGTTCAATATAAAATTTAAACCGTATCTGCCTGATGAACCCAAACATATCTTTGATGCGATGAAAAGGTTCAACCTGTTACCCCTAGATATACAAAAAATTGTCCAACCTTATATATCATGGAATACCTATTTTGCTCACTCAGAAAATATTCTTCTATCAATGCTGTCAGAGAGTGAGCAAATATAGTGAGCAAATGGTGCGCAAAGTTGCAATCGATCGAATAATACAGACAAGAAAGTGTAAGGAAGCCAATACAAGGAAAATCAGAATTTAGAGTACCAGAATTGAACTTCAAAGCATCACATTGGACAGACATCATCTTCTGGGATAGGATTGATATCAGTGAACCACCTCTCACTTCTAAATTGTGTGATGAAGAATTGCTTGAGTACGAAACAAAATGTTTCAAAGTTGAGCAATACCCCATTCACACACAGAACGTCGAAAGAGCCGTGAAGTTGGTTACAGATATCACAGGAATCAAGAGACGGATTTATTAGGTCAAGAATAAAAAGTCGCTCTCTGCTTCCCTCACTTGAAACCAAAAAGGATCTGATGCCTCTCATGAAAAAATAATAATATTTGAGATGAGACCACACAATTTTATTTCAATACAATGTATGCACAATGGTGTTTTTTAAGTATAGTTTTGCATTATAAAGCGTTTTTCTTCGATTATTTTTTTTGATAGAACACTTAGTTTTTATGTTATGAGCATATTTTTATTTATGGACAACCGGCTGTTGGCCATTTTGCTTTTATGTAAAAATGCGAGAGATGGTTTGAGTTACAAACATTAAATGACTGAATACATCATTTTTATGTTCTAACACACCAAAAAACAAGTGAGACAAATAAATTTGAAATAAAAAGTTGTGCTTCACTCCGCCCTAATATATATATATATATATATATATATATACAGGGTGATTCAAAAGTCAGGTTACATAGGGAAATACTGTATTATGTAATGATACAGGGGAATAGTCACATCACATGTTCGATATGGCCACCGTTAACGGCAATGCACTTGTGCAGCCAGCTAGGAATATCACATCAATGCGCTCCTCCTTCGATAACATCTCATAACTCATTTACCTGCAAAGAAACAGAAAAGCCCTATGTAACCTGACTTTTGAATCAACCTGTATATATATATATATATATATATATATATATATATATATATATATATCGTGACCCGACAATTCAGCGCAGGACAATTCAGCGCCGACAATTCAGCGCCGACAATTCAGCGCAAGACAATTCAGCGCAAAGACAATTCAGCGCAAGACAATTCAACGCAAGACAATTCAGCGCGAAAATACCAACAAAGAAGAAGAAAGAACAAATCCAGAGGGAAGAGAGGCTTACAACTGTTAGGTTAGGTTAGGTTAGGTTAGGTTTCTAGTTTTTGAAATAAAATCTTAATTTTAACAATTCTAACAAATTTTGTTTTTTTAAATAAAATTTTAATAATTATACTCCTTTGAATTTTATCTCCGATTTGTCACTCCTTCGTTGTGTCACTCCTTCGTTACGGTATTTATGTCACTCCTTTGTTATGTCACTCCTTTGAAATGTCACTCCTTCGATACAGACCCAATTTAGCATATATATAAATATACAAATTTTTCTCTTTTTTATTTATTGCGATTTATTTTTATTATTTTTAACTAAACTTTTAACTGTACTGACTTGCGCTGAATTGTCGGCGCTGAATTGTCTTGCGCTGAATTGTCTTTGCGCTGAATTGTCGGCGCTGAATTGTCGGCGCTGAATTGCCCTGCGCTGAATTGTCTGTGCTCCTATATATATATATATATATATATATTAGGGTGGAGTGAAAAAGCGAAAGTTGCGACTAGGTAAAAGAATAATACTTTTAAAATTTAGCCTGATATACATTCATCTTCAGGTCCCGCAGTGAACTTAAGTTTCACTCAAAACTATAAGAGTGAAAATTCTCAGTGATTGTGGTTTCTGTTTTTCACGTTTATATAAATATGATAATTTTATTTATTATATGAGTAGGTAAATACGAAATATACTCTAAAAATACAGTTCTTCGCTGATTGCAACAATTTTCTATTGCAATCATACAAAACTCACCACGAGGAGGTAGCTGCATATCGAGTTCCACCCTTTCCCACCCAACCATGTAGGAAATATATCTAATATATTAGAGAAAATATATTACATATTCTCTTCTAAATATATCTTGTCAGATCCACTTGCTTATTTGTTCAATATGTACTGTAACTTAGTTTCAAATTTTGGCATAAGTTTTCTAGACTGAATTGTTGATCTAATAAATCCGTCACGATTTATTTCAGCAAAAACAGCTGCCGATACCTCTGTTACCAGTTTCACCCCTCGTTCAGCTGATGGTGTGTGGTAGGAATATTTTGTTTTCTCAATATTTATTTCCCCTCCAGAGATCAAAGTCCGAAGATAGTCGTTGGACAGGTGCTTAGTGAGTGTAGGCTCAAACCTTTCCGTGGAGCTCCAGTCTGTCATGCTGGTGTAGTCAGTTGCTTCAAAATGCAACTTTGGTTCTTTAAAGTGTCGAATACCCAGCTGCATCAGAAGTTCCCTTGGCTTTCATTATTCTTCTAATTGCTAGCTCGCGAATATGCTTTCGGTTGTCGGTAATCATGCTCAGAATCAAATTCTCAGGGTGTGCAAAGTGAGCATTCCTTTGGATGACAGGTTGAAAAATTGTTTTCAAATCATTCGGTAAATAACGACACTTTTCACTCATAGAAAATAGATGTTTTGCTCCAAACATACAATCTGAATTGATCTTCATAGAGAACCAAAACGGAGCATATACTTTTGCGACGAAGGTAGACAATATGATGAGCATTTTAGATGGTACTGCGGAAGCGACGTACAGACGAAGGATTCGGTTTGCTGTGGTTAGCCATCTAGAATGAGAAATTGGACCTGTTTTACGGTTAGCTACACTGGACGTGACCTTCCCGCATGAAACAGCGCTGCAAATATCTTTCAGACGCTTTTGATCACTACTCAGGTCAACAACGTCGTCCAACTGTTCAGGTAAGATGATATTGATTGACTTAAATTTGACAGGAGGCATGGTTTCACAGTTAACTAGCTGTTTACCAATTGTACCTGTGAGGCTGTGAAAGATATAGGACCTCGAGTACCGCCATCCAGATGATGCATCAGATGTCTTAATGGTAATTCATTCGTATGTAGTAAGCACACCATTCTCTGCAAGGGTTTTTCTAAATGTTCCTCAAGTTTCCCTATCACACTTCCTTTCTCGCCAATGTTGATGACTGTTCCATCGCAACCCACAACGATAAGAGCATTGATATCCAAATCATTTCTTTGCAGAAAATTCATGATTGCCTCAGCTGTATCCTTGGCTGACCCTGATGAAGGAGTCACATGGCCTATGTACATGGAGCCAGGCTCTTGTATTAGAGTTATGTGTTCTTCAGAAATAGTTTGACGGACAAATTTGTGAGCTTTCTTCACTTGTGCTACAGTTTGGTCCTTCCGACCATCGAAATAGATACCACTGAATAATTTTTCATGTAAGTATGACAGTGACTGAGATTCTTGCAGGCCTCTCACGTCGAATGTTACTTCGATCAATGACATGGGATTGTTCAGTATCATTGATAATACCGAGGTCTTCTAGTAATGCTGATGTTAATGCTGCTCTTGCTCTATCAGATATTTTATGCCCATCACACTCTTGAGCAACAATTGGGATGGGTGTTCGCATTTGTTTTGCTTTTTTTTTCACTGTGAGTTTTTACAGTTGATGTTTTTTTCTTGAAGAACTGTTCAGAGTCACTTGATTCACTTGTGTTAAAATCACAATCAGAACTGCTTTCAATCACTTCAAATGATGATTGAATACTATCCTCAGATTTTTCCTGTGACTTCGTCTTTCTATCCATTTCTGCAAGAAGCCTTCTTTCTTTTTCTTTCAATTTCTTTGTTTTCACCACATCAACTCCTGCGATACACATTTTTCTTTCTGTTCGCTGATCTGTCAGAAATAGCCTTTCATCAACAGGAACTTTTCGGTCTTTAGCGCAAGCACACATAGATAACTGTTTGCACTTACAGGCAGCAATGTCAAACAGTTTAGAATTACTTTCATCTCTAAATTGTGTTACTTGTGCAGAGTAGCTCTTAATCATGTGCCTGTTTTTATATCCTTTCAATGGTTTATTGTATTTCACTCTGAAATCTTTAACCTTATCACCTACACTTTTGTGAGCAGTGGTGGGAATAGAAGCTTTTTGCCAGAATGTTTCACCGGTAACTGCTACAGGCTCACAAATGTCTCTCAAAGATGGTTCCTTCCCACCTTCAGATTTCATTTCAGGTCGAACCCACGTGTAGTATCGCATTACATCTCCTAGTGTTGGCAAAGTATTGCTTTTAAATTCACTGATTGAACCTAAAAACACAGGACAAGCAATTTTTCCGGGAGTTTTAATCTTCTTTGTATCCATTATACTTGAACAATATCAAAAACTTTGCTAGAAAAAGACAAAGTTCAGTAATGCACGGACAGTTACAGAAGTGTGTGGCACATGACCTCACACAACTACAGTTCAAATGACACTAATGAATGGCTCGTCTCTACTGTATATTGACTGAGTTGGCAATCACAGCGGCCTGTTACCAGATGTATGATAAGAAAATCAGTAAATCGTATAACATTGAGACCGCTTGCGTAGGGTTGCCAGATGTCCCGTATTTTACGGGACAGTCCCGCATTTGATCCAGAAATCCCGCGACAAAATCCAGCGTTCAAAATGTCCCGCAAAAAATATTTTTTAAGCAAATTTTTTAGGTATGAATTGATTTAGAATTTCAACATTATGCATAATAAATAATTTAAATTTATTCACGATGTTTAATTGTTAAATATTATTGTAATAAATTTTTTCTAATTTTGTTTGTTATAACCGTTGAAGAAACCTAGTTTCAATTTGAAAAAAAAATTGGTCTTAAAAAAAAATTCGGAAAAAATTTTGTTCCGCATGGGCATTAGGGCATATCATACTCTGGGTTCAGGGTTGAAATTTTGGAAAAACAAAGTGGCTAATATGTATTCCTATGTAAAAATTAATTCTAAGATGGGTTTATTATTTGCAACTTTTCCGAAAAATCTCATTTTCATGGTCAAAATCGCGATTTTCTGATTTAAAGGCTGCCTAACGCAGCCTCAGGGCACCCAAACCAAAGCGCGCAGCTGTTCTGCATATGATTTAGTCTAAAAGCTGCTTTCCTGACCTCATCCTTGCTTTCTTGCGTGTTTCAACACCTCTGGGTGCTGAAAAAATGTTTAGATTTCACGTAAAACTTAAGAATTTTAAGTTTTTCTTCAAAGAATAGGCGCGGCTCACCAGCTCTACTCTGATCGAGTAGCGGGAGACTTGCCACCTCCACGTGTAGGTTTACACGCCTGTTCTTCCTGGATCCCTGAAAAGCGTGGCCTCATAAGATCTTATATTATGATCTTATGAGGACTTTCAGCTCTTATGAGCATTAACGATAGCTTCAGCCTCTTCATTAGCCACTCGAACCTGAAAAGTTCTTAAGTATGTCCTGCTTCTATCTGAACACTGGGAGCATTTCTCGATGGTCTATCCTGGCTCTCACCCACCCATCTCTCCTCTCGTGACCGTATACAGCTTGGGAAGCAGTTGAAACTTCCTGTACAGCTCTCGCAGGACTGAGTATGAACAGAGAAAGCGTCCACTTTGAGTGGAGTTTTCCTGAGATCCTCGAGCTCAGTGAAGGTCATCTTGCAGGTGAAAATAGGCTCGTAAATATTCATTGATTCCCAGTTGATGAAATACTCAGGTGAAGTGGCTTGCAGATTGACTTTGGGATTTTTATGGGGCCTCACTGTCGTATCACCAAAGTCTCTTCCTTCTCTGATCTTCTCTATCTGGCTCACAGCAAAAGCTCTCTGATGCTCATCCTCACTGCACAGGAATGAAGCCAGGATGTGCGTGGTAAGCTCCTCTTATCACTGCAGCAGAGATGATATTCCTGACCTCGGTAGTCTGGTTCCTCAGCAGCCTCAGGCTTGAAAAAACGTGTGCAGAACCAAATTTGAGGTGGTGCTTCACTTTGATGTCGTAGTACATTTTGAAGTATAAGTTAAAGCAGAACTTCAAGCGGACCTCGAGCCTCCTCATCACCTCCCCCTTCAGTCCGTGTTCCCTCATCCACAACAGCAAGATGGCCTGTGCTGTAGTGAGCCACCTGGATTGGTTCAGAGGTCCGCACTTGAGACCAGCCAACTGTGGACTGAGACTTCCAGACTTGATGGCTTTGATCAAAAGATAACAGTTGTGCTGGTCTGTGGAGAGAGATTTGACTATCTCTACTGGCAGCTCTATGATATCTTCAGTTCCTTCCACTGGTTTGAAGTTGAAGTTGACCTCAAGTTCATTCAATTTCTTAAGAAGTTTTACAATAGGCCCACTGAAGCCTGAGCGGGAGGTTACAGGGCCGTCCAACTTGATAATTAAGTGCCTCAGGGGGAGCTCGTTCACATGGAGCTGACAGATCATCGAGTGGCACTTGCGACCCAGCATCTCCAATAGGGCTATGGCGCCTCCAGACCACCCCGTGTTGGTGTTGGTAGAGTCTTCTCCAATCATTACAAGGCTCTCGTCAGCTCCGTGATCCAGAAGCCACTCATGCAGGCCCTGAGCGATCTTATGAGTAGGCTTTTCTCCTTCCTCAGGTTCCTCGGGAGTGAAATGGAAGAGGTACTTTCCTTGAGGCTCCCACGTGATAGTGTAGTGCTTCTCGATCACTTTGCCAGAATGAAATCTCCATGTCACTTCGTCATATTTCAACACCTTTGTGTTCCTATCCTGCTTGCCATCAAAGAATATCCCAGAGATCTTCTCCTCCTCTGACCTCTGCGTAAGAGCTTCAACTGATGAGGCCATTACTTCCTCCTTGGCCCTCCAAACTTTCATGCCATCTATGGCCAAGTAAGCCTTGTCTTTGGGAAATATGACCGGCCTTGATGAGGTCGTTCAGGAAGCCAGTGGCAACTGCAGCTGCCGGAACATTTGCTACCCTGTACCTCAAAGCTGCTGAAGCTGTCCCTTGGATCTTCATGTAGTATCGTGTAGCAGAAGTTGGAGTTTCGGCAGGTACCTCAGCGGGAACGTCCATAGGAGCTTCAGTAGCCTCAGCATTGCCAGAGGCTTCTTTTGCAGCTTCTTCCAAGTTTGGCTCTTCGTCCTACTCAATGTCTTTCATGAGAAGCTCCTCATTAGTAGCCTCCTCTTTCTCCTTCCTCTTCACAGCAGAAGCTTCTTCAGCTCCTTCCTCTTCGCTGCTTTGCTCTGTCTCCTGCTGTCTTCGAAGTCTACAGAAGACATCTGGATTCCTGAAGCTTCGGAAGTCTTCACTCTCTAGTAGTACAGCCACTGAAGGTCCAGTTTAGGAATCTTCACCTCCAAAGGACAGTTACAGTTCACATGGGCCTTGAGCCTTGAGGGAGCATCCTGAGCATCCACTCCCTTCTGAGCCGCACAAGAAGATCTGATGCTTGCAAACGCAGACTTCACAGAGTTTATCCAGATCAGCCATCCTCTTCTCCTGGGTAGCAGACTTAACTCTCCTGTTCACAACGTCTGTCATCTCCTTCCATTTCAACAAGATCTTATATGAGAGCGATTTTTCCGTGATTGTCATAGGCGGGGAGAAATTTACATTCGACTCCCTCCACTGGGTCATCACGAGTGAAGCCAGCTCGTCACTCATCTCTCGAATAGGGGGCAGATTCGGCCTTCACGTCTAGTTGGTGCTTATTCTCGCTCTTGTCCAATCTTTAACAAATTCATATCAGTATGTTTAGTGTTCTTTCGCCATAAATATAGACAAGGAATATAATTTTTGGTTATAATCAGGGTTGCCAACCGGCATTTTTAATTACCAAATTATCCTAAATTTGGTAATAAATATTTACTTTGGTAATAGAAAACTGAATTTAGTATTGCAAATTTAATTTAAAATTCGTAATAATGGTATAACATAAGCTTAACCGTTTGTCATTCAGTACCATTTAATTTTAGCGTAGGTTCATTTTTTTAATTGAAACATGCATAGGATGTATATATAAGCATTTTTAGCAATCTTTTTTTTTTTGTAAGAACATTTCTAAATGAAATAATTTATGTGTCCATTAGTCAACAAAGGTCTAATAAGGTAATTAGTGGTTGGTAGTTAGTACTCTCTCTCTCTCTCTCTCTCTCTCTCTCTCTCTCTCTCTCTCTCTCTCTCTCTCTCTCTCTCTCTATATATATATATATATATATACATATAATTATATATATATAATTCTACTCAAAAGAAGTTAAGGGTCAAAAATATTTGTGCATATAAATATAAGCTAACGAGCTAAAATGGTGACGACTAATGACAAAATAATTCTTTGATGGCTCAAGAACAGAAAACACAAAACAAAAACTTTTGATTAGACACTAGTTTATTACCTTGATGAATAAAAGTCATGCACCCCCCAAAATGATGTTCACACAAGTCGCAGAAGCTTCAGTAACAGGTGTAGCCACCGTTAGCATTCACACATTCTTGACAACGTTGGCGCATGCTGTTCATCAGGCGTTGGAAATAACGTTGAGGGATCGCTTGCCATTCTGCGACTAATCGCTGAGCCAGTTGCCGGAGGTTGACGGCAGGGACGTGATGTGATCGAACTCGCCGCCCTAGTTCATCCCACGCATGCTCAATGGGTGACAAGTCGGGTGAATATGCAGGCCAATCCATGTGCTGAACGTTCTGCTCCTGCAGGAAGTCGGTCACCACCCTGGCACGATGAGGTCTTGCGTTGTCGTCCTGGAACCAAGCTCCTGGTCCAATCCGCTGCAGAAGTGGAATTACCAGAGGTTGAACAATCTCGTTGAGATAACGCTGACCAGTCAAATTTCCGTTGACGACGTACAGAGGGGTTCTGTGGTTCATGGATATCCCCGCCCACACCATCACACTTCCTCCTCCAAATGGTAGACGTTGAGCAACGTTGACATCAGCAGATCTCTCTCCTTGACGACGATAAACACGAGCCCGGCCATCATTGAACTGGAGCGAGAAGCGTGACTCATCTGTGAACATTGTCTCTGCCCACTGACCACGGTTCCACCGGATATGACGTCTGCACCAATCTCGGCGAGCCCTTCTGTAACGGTCAAGTAGCGGTGGTCGGACTGCAGGACGCCGGCATCCCCAACCTCGGTCTCGCAGACGATTCCTAATGGTCTGGTCGGACACGTTGGTGCCTCTGGCAGCTCTGAGTTGATCCCGAAGATGCCGTGCGGTCACGAAGCGCTGTCGCAACGCCGTTATCATCAGGAAGCGGTCTTCTCGTGCTGTTGTTGATCGGGGTCTTCCAGAACGGGGGCGATTCTGAACAGCATTAGTTGTCCTGAACCTCTGCCAGAGTCTGCCGATAACGCTTTGGCTTACATTTAGACGCTGAGCCACAGTTCTCTGAGTTTGTCCATCTTGTAGCCAGCCAATGGCCCTTCCCCTGTCTTGGATGCTGAGTTGTCGTCGAACCATCTTCAAATTTCAAGTGATGATGAATGGAAAATGCTCAGCCCTTTTATTGCTAAAATTGGCATGCATGGAATGACACTCATGCACAACACGTGCAAATGGTGCATGAGGTGTCACAATGGGTGTTTCGAGGCAGTTTGTCAGTTTAGTCTGACTAAGTTCGTGCTTCAAATCTATGAAAAGGAAATCTGGGTTAACTTACAAAATTTCTGACGATAAGTGCAATGATTGCATGTCCCATCCCATAATAACGTGATGTCTATAGTCCAAATGACAACCCAAAGGGGGATATTCTAACCCTATCTGGCTTAAAAAGACATACTTACAAAAATGATCAAAAAATTTCCTTTGACCCTTAACTTCTTTTGAGTAGTATATATATATATTATATATATATATATATATATATATATATATATATAAAAGTACATAGAAACAATCGTAATGAAAAATTCATTTCATGTATCTAATTGGACACACGTGTTATCATAGACAGAAATTTACCCTATGAATAGTTGGACCCAAATACTTAAGCTCTTGTACTTCCTCAATTACTTCACCATTCATTTTAAACCTTATATCAGCTGGCTGATTACAGCTTTTAGGATAAAATTGCATAACCTTAGTTTTTGTAACATTAAAAAGAATATCATGTTTCTGCGAATACACTTCGCAGACATTTAGAAGCCGATCCAGACCTTTAACAGAGGGACTTATTTACACTATATCATCGACATAAACTAAGTTATTTATCCTTGTGTTATCTATACAACATCCCACTGTTGCCTCATTAAGTGAAGCAATTAATCCGTCAATATACACATTAAACAGCATAGGGGAGAGCAAGGAGCCTTGTCTCACCCCGCAAGAGGAGCCAAAACACTCGGATAGTACATTGCCCCACCTAACAGTGAAAGATTGGTGGGAATACCAAAATTTCAATAAATTTAATATGTACATGGGAACCTTCCTGTCTTCTAGTTTTGCAAATAAAATATTGTGGTTCACCCTATCATATGCCTTACTTATATCAAGGAAACAGCTATAAATGGTTGAATTACTATCAATGTATTTAGATATTGTTTCTTTAAGTACATAGATACACAGGTCACTTGAGTGGGACCTTTTAAAGCCAAACTGATTAGGAGATGTCCATAGGAAATCATTTAATCGGAGTAACAAGAGTTTTTCTAGTAGTTTCGAGAAGCAAGAAGCGACAGCAATAGGCCTGTAATTATTGCTGGACAGAATGTCTCCGTACTTATTTTTGACCAGGGGCAAGATATATACCCTCATGAACTCTGCAGGGATATAGCTATGAGCAAGCATGGCTGATAGGAGCAATGATATATGCAGACATACTACGTCATTTGCATATTTTAAGTGCTCATTCGATAAGTCATCTACCCCTGACGCAGAACCAATCTTTAACTCTTTAATTAACCTCTTTACTTCAGAAAATGATATCAAAATATTTTCCCTTGTCCCTCCCACAATCGTTTCGCTGCAATCTATCTTAATATTATCCCTACTCACACTATTAAGAATGTTAGAGTAGTGGTTTTTCCACAGCTTTGCAATTTCATCCTCCCCCGACACCTCATCGATTGTCGGAGGGAGGACATTTTTGACACCCGTTTGATTCTTAACAAATTTCCAAAATTTGTTATTATCGTTATTTATGCGAGCTTTACAGGCTTTTGATGCTCGAATAGACTCTTCTTCCTGTTTACATCGCCTTATGGCCGCCTTATACTGACCCCGACTTCTACACATATTTATGTATACTGGTCCTAATCTGGGTCTACCATGAAAGCACCACAAATCATAGGCGTCTTTCGATTCCCTCTTCAGGGGGGCAATAAAATCATTCCATCCAGGAATAACCTTAGTATGATAGTTGTAAGATTTAATCAAGGGGCTTCCTGCTTCTCTTAACAGGGATATTATCTTACTATAATACCTATCTATGAGTTTACAGTGAGAATCATTTGAGCAAGGATTATTACAGGCAAGGTGCAAAATTTCTAAATTATTAAAGAGGTGACATGTTCTGTCTTTGTATTCTATTCTCTGCTGCATATTAACATTGGACCAATCGACCTATTGAGTTCTTGTTAAGTCGTGTTGCGCATAAATTGGTAACGTTAATTAATATTTCTAATGGTCTGTGATCAGAAAGAAGGAAATCATGCAAAATATGAACTCTAACAATTCGATCCTTTAGATTATTACTCGTGAGACAATGATCAATCCACCTGGTGGTACCACTCATATCGCTAACGTATGTAAAATTACCACTGGCTACCCCTAATACATCTACATCACTTATACTTAAATTGCCCGACTTGCACATGTTACCCAATTCTCCAAAGAATTCCGAGTTCACATGTGCGTTAAAGTCCCCCATTAATTACTATACAGTGAGAATATTTGGGGTTATCTGATAATGACTTAATTTTGTACAGCAAATCACTGTATTCATCTAGATTACTGCCGTTGTTGTATGGTAAATAGCAGTTTACAATTAATATGCAATCATTGTTCACTTGTAATTCAATGCCTAACAACCTTACGTTATCGCTTGTTAAAAATCTTATATGTTTTGACAAATTTTTCCTTCATAAGAAAGCAACACCACCAAAAGGCCTACCGTACATTAATTCATCTGACAAGTCTTCTGCTGATGACGCATGGTACATAAAGTCATCATGGATGGTAGCGAGGAATTTTAGCGCTTGCTCAGGTAGCCAGTGCTCCTGCAGGGGTATCAAATCTGCACTGTCGCAGATTTTATGAACATCTATAGTTGAATTCCTCACTGACCTTACATTATATGAGACTATTTTCAACAAGTTATCCGCCATGACTGATAGAAAATTTATTATTAGTAAGATTATTATTATTATACACAGTACAACTTTCAGGCATTACCGTTAGGGCGCCTATTATTATTATTATTATTATTATTATTATTATTTTGCCTGTTATCAAATCTGGAAAAGTGAATAAACTTAACAATAATACCATCAGGCCATTGACTCATATTATACGGGTTGAAATGCGCATTTACACCTTTAATTATTACTTTAAAAGAGTTATAATACGGAGATTTCGTGTTTAGTTTATTAACTATCACTATACTGTGTTCACCAATGATTTCTTCTATCATGTGTCGAATATCGCTTGCCTCGTTCAAGAGCTGAATTCGCGACACAAATAGGGTGAGATTCTACATCGGTGGCCTCGCCGCGGAGACTTAAACAAAGTAAACAGGGAGCCTCCTTAATACTTCTAGAATGAAATAATAGTTAAAACAAATATAATAATGGTGATTAAACTTACGAAAATTACAAAAAAACACTTACCTAAAAAAATGGCGTCCACTCACTTCTACTTCACAATTATAACTGGCGTAATTGCCCAGAGCCATCTATTCAGAGAATGTTGAACTTCGCCTTCTGCGTCTAAATGGTAACAAAGATTCAAATGGAGTAGATTTTTTCTTATGTATGTATGTATTAAACCTGTGTAAGAGTTAAGCAAAGTTAATGTGTCTAAATGGCAACAAATTACGACAAAGGGTTAAAAATATGATGTTGTGTTCAATGGAATATTTGGTATTTCAACATAGAACAGAAAACCGCAATTTTGAACATGATAACGCGATTTCTGGGAAAAGTTGCAGAAAAGAAACCCCTCTTAGAATTACATTTTACATTAAAATACATATTAGCCAGAGTGACATTCGGACTCGGAAAAGTATGATATGCCCTAATCGGCATTTGAAAAATCTGGCAACCCTACCACTTGCGGGACCTGAAAAAATGCTTGAAATTCAGAAATATTTTACATGTTATATGGTGGATACAATAGGCAACTTTTAAACATATCGCCGAAAGTATCAAAGAAATTTTTTTTCACTCGACCCTAATATA